>NDXB01011265.1:205948-238549 GCA_002631895.1 Agapornis roseicollis
GGGGGGGGGGAGGGGGGGGGGGGGGAAACAAGAAAAAGATTTGGTTTGATACTTAGGAGGGATGAGAAAGGGAAAACCATCAACAAAAGGGGCGTTGAGAAAGCTGAAATTCTCTATCTTTCTATCAGCTTTCCTTTGAAAGAGTTAGATGCAGTCCAGTGGCTAGCACAGTTAGTGCCAGGGAGAAGGAGGAAAGATCTTGTTCTCATACTGAGAACGAACATGTTACAAAGTACATCCATAGAGTACATAGATGACTGGGAAAGCAGAAAAGAGAATATTTACTATTTTAAAAAGGGAGGGCGTGAAAGAGAAGAGTCAGATAATGAGTTTCAATTCCTGGAAAAATACTGGAAGAGTTAATACAGAGCTTGCAAGACACTGGGTTTGGAAGAACAAAGAAGATGAATACTGGCCAACAAATATTTTTCAGGAATAAATCATGTAAAATCAAGCTAATTTCCTTCTTGGAGATGGTTACAGGCCCTGGGGATAAGGAAAAAAACAGCAGACGTCTTGAAATTTATCCTTACTCAGGCTTCTGACTTGCTTTACTTGACATTTTCATAAGCAAGTTAGGCAAGCAAGAGCTAATGAAACTGCTTTTGGGTGAATGAATGCCTAGAGAGATTGTTTCAGAATGGAAAGCAATGCTGGGCATAGAAATGTTTTGTTCCATGTCCATTTCTGCTTGTTTTTTTCATTAGTGACCTCAGGAAATGGGCGACTTGAAGATGATATCAAGTGAAGAGATGTTTCAAATATGGTGAAGGCTGGGATTAGGATTCAGAAAGATCTGGACAAACGTGGGGGGGAAGGACCTGAAAGCCAAATATTTGCTAAAAATAGATACAGAATATTTGGCTTAGGAATAATTCCTTGAAAAAGAATACTAGCTTCTGGAACAATTGGCTAGGTAGTCATTTTGCAGAAGATCTGAGGGTTGTGGTGAATCACTAGCTGAATCAGCAGTGTCATGCTGTTGCAAAATGGCAAACTGGGAGTTATAAACAGAATTACAGCCTGTAAGCCTTGTAAAATAGTCCTTTTGCTCTGTGTTGATAATGCCTTTACCAGAATACAGCAACAAAAAGTACTAAATCAGTTGGAGAGGAGAAAAATGAAAATGATCAGAAGTCTGAAAGTCATGACTTCTGTAGCAAAAAGGAAAGAGTTAGGCTTAGAAAATGTAGAAAAGAGATTGTTTATGGGAGACATAGTAAAAGATTTCAAATAAAGAAAGAGGTCTTACAAAGAGAAGTGAGTAGTCTTTGCTGTATTTGTTTGGTTAATGGGACAATTACTAGACTTAAATTGCAATATGGAAATTTCAGGTTAGCTATGGGAAGAGGCTTCTAACTGTACAGATGGTGAAGGACTGTGATATATTACTGAAGAAAGTTGTCAAACTGTATGAAAGATGATATTTTAAGAACAAGTTGAACAAATTTCCATGGAGAAGGGGTATGAAGTTCCTGACTGGATGAAATCCCTTCCAGTCCTGTTCTTTGTCATTCTAATGTTCAGTTAGAATGTTTTGTGAATTAAAAGTTAAAACAAAGGTCTATTGTAAGACTTTCTGAAGTGTTTTGAAAATAAGAAAGTCAATATGTTGCTTCTGACTGTATTGTTGTTTTCTGTCAAAACTGCATTGTTGAATGGTTAAGAATGAATTACTGTCTATTGGCTATGTGGTAGTATTTATCACTCCAGTTCACAGAACTGGGTTTCTAATTGATGGTTTTATTGAGAGATGACTAGCTACCCACAAATTTGCAATTGTTCATAGAGTTTTATAAATCATTAATTTCAATTTAGTATTACTTAAATAGGAAAAACATGGAGAACATTTAATTGAAGAGATGCATTGTTTTTATAATTTGAGACATGAAAGCATGTCTTAGAAACTTGGGATTGCATATTTCAGTGATGCTGTTCCTTTATTTGGGGAGGTGGGATGGAAAGATGATCAGAAAGCCTGTCTGCCCCATCTTAAGTGACATAAAATTTAATTAAACCTTCATGGGAGTTATTTTGGGTACAGATTAAGTTCAGACCCCAAATCCATATGTTTTTATTTAAATGTGTACACTGTGGGAAGCTATGGATTTTTAAAATGTAAATTTGGGGTCCAAATTCCATGTTGCTTTACAGTAATTTGTAGCTAAGCTCATATTCACCAAGTTTTTATTTTGTTTTAATTTCAGATAAATATGAGAGAGAAGCCAGTAAATATTGGAATGAATTTTACAAGACTCATAAAAATAACTTTTTCAAGGATCGCAATTGGCTGTTCCTGGAGTTTCCAGAAATTCTTCCAGAAAAAAGGAGAGAAAGGTTGGAAACAGAAGAAAGATCTTCAAAACTCACAAAAATAAACAGTTCCAACAGGTTTTCACACAAAGATGAAATGTTTGAAGAAGGAGGAAAATACTTGAAGGAAAGTTATGCAGGTGGTTCTACTTCTGTACAAGGAGATGTATATAATAAAACCCAAGCAAAGTCTCTTACTGACAATCCTCAGGGTAAAAACTATGGAGAAGAACTTGGCAGGCTTGAATCCTTCCCTGGTAGTGATGCCACTTACAGAATATTAGAGGTAATGCACAGCACATGTTCCTATCCATCATATAGAACTCCACTTAATTGCTCAAAACCCTGGTAAAGACTCTTAGTAAGTATCAAGAAAGTGAACATTTAGAATTTGACAGACTACATTCATTTATGGCAGAAACTTTCAGAGAAACCTAGGATCTGAGCTTTGTTTTCCCCATAAAGTTTCTTCCAAATCAGAATTTAGGGCTAGATTGTGAGTCAGTTTTCACTGGAAGCTGGGTTTCTAATTTCCTAAGGAAAGTTACGTCTTAAAGTGCTTTTTTCTTAAAGCGCAAGTACTTGATGCATTCTTGCCAAGTGGTGAAATTGGGCAAGAATACTACATTTTCTTATGTAGGTCGAAAGGTGGATCCTTGCTTAATTTTAGAAAGACATACAGGAGAAATATGATCATAGAAGTGATTTGAGAACTGTAGTATGAGCTGTGTATACCTTTTCTGTCCAACATACCTTCATGTCTAATGGGTCCTACCTACCAACAGACAAAAATAAGACAAAAATAAAAAACATAGGAGGTCTTATTTGTTCATTTATTTTAACGTTTTGTTTCTCTTCTGATTTTAGGTTGGTTGTGGTGCTGGAAACAGTGTCTTTCCTATTTTGAAAGTTCTGTGGTATGTAGTATGGATTATATTTTGAAAGTTCTATGGTATGTAGTATATAGTGGTATGTATGGATTTTCAAAAATGAAAGTTCTATTTTCGTCTTATTTACTTTCTTTGGTTGTTGGTGCAAGACCAGTGCTGCAAGAAGTGTTAAGTGAACTGTTTTACAGCCCTGAAATTTGGATTGCTTGCAGATCATAGATAATGCTGATAGAATCAGTACAAGATATTCCTCATACTGGTCAACCATAGCTTTTGGGGGACCGTATTTGCTGACAAGGCTTGTCTTCAGGTGCATTCAGACTGATTTCTTGTATACTCTCTTGTCTTGTATGCCACTGTAAAGCTATCAGGTATCTTCTCAAAAAGCCAAAATCAGAGACAGTAGGCAATGGCGTATGGTATACTGGTAATAAGTTGTATTATTTCTGAATTTGGCTGGTACACTTTGTCATGTTGCTCAGGTTTTAGTGTCAAGGCAGGTACAAGTCCTGCTTTGTGTTACTTAATTCCTTGGAACATCTTAATATGCTTATCTTCCTGTTTTAGAAAAAACTGTTATGACAGCATGTCCTCCCTTCCATGTATGCAGGAAGGTTTTATTAGTATGGCTTAGTATGTATCAAGGGTTGAAATAGATTTCCTTTATTCATGCATCCAAAAGCTTGAATATGACACAGTTCATTATCCTATAAATGAATTCTAATTGCTCACATCACCACTATACAAAAATACTTCCCTTGGCAAATAGGGAAACAGAGCAGGAGGAATCAAGAGATGCACCAGGGTTGTATATGAAACTTATTAGTGTTAGCAATGCAACTTCATCCCACAACAAATGCTTTGCTTTAGTCAGCATGTAATGAAAGGGGAGCCCCGTTTCATATGAAAAGTTTGGAAAATAATGGTGTCTATATATATATATAGAGAGAAGATATCATGTGGCTGTATTAAACAGGAGACAAACTTCTGTGTTTTCGTCACATTAGTGAGGCATTAGTCATAGGTTGGCATTTTTGATAATTAAGAATCCACTTATTAGGTATTTTTCTTGGAGATCTCTATTCTTATGCAAATCCTTCTATCAATCACATCAGTTGGCTCACTGAACAACTCACACACTTGTCTTGTCTATGACCTGATGGAAACATCTCTTAGCAGTCCTGGCTTTATAACATTTGGTTTTACTCTGAATTTAGTAATAGAAAACTCACCTTCATATACCTATAAAAAGAAGCCAGTATGAAGTATGAGTGTACCCTGGCTACAGAAAAAAATTCCACTTAGGTTCATAATGTAACTTTTAAACTGCTTCTCCTTGTCCCCATTAAACTTTAAGTTAATCCTTTTCGATACAATGCATCATGAAATCACCATCCAGATCAAGCTGTGTCTTTGTTTTAAGTTGACCTTCTACATAGCTCCTATTCTGTTGTAAAAAAAAAATTGAAATAACATCCTAATAAGTCAATTAGGTCATCAGCTTAACCTTTCCTGAGGGACTGGTTGGGTCCAAAGCCTGGCTTGTTTGTCCTCATCTACGATAAATATCTAAACTCCTCAACTCTCATGGTGGGCACAGAGCTGTTAAAAGTTTTGCTGAGCAGCAAGGATGGAATATACTCTGGTCCACAAGAGTTCTTCTGTCGAGCCCTCAGAGAGATGTCACTCACTCAGCTGCGAGTACTGAGATCTCATAGGCACTGTCAGAGTTTGATTTGCTTTCTAATGGAGCCATCTGTCCAAAACCTCAAATATTTTTAAAGAGAGATTAATTGATCGTGAGCTGGCTGTGAGTTCATCTCTTGGTAGGTTTTGAGGGGGTTGCTCAGTTTCTCTTAAACATATTTTTTTAAGGTAGAAAGAAATTCTCCCAAGACTCACTGGTGTCTCATGAATAGTATGAGAAAATTTGCAGCTGGCTTAGTCTTGGATGGGAAAGGAAGACAAAACAGTGCTGCAGGAAACTCTTATTCATCTTGGCTTACAAAACAAAGGGGATAATGGAGGGAAACAACCAATACTGATGGCTTAATCTAACCAGAAGCACAGCAAGGTGGCACAGGGGAACCCGGACATCTACAGAACTGGATGACTTTTGCAAAACCCCCACCCCTGCCCAAATCATATTGCTAATTGAACTGCATACATGGGCTAATGATAGAGACTTAAAGCAGTGCTTCTGTAAGAAAATGTGACCTATTAATGTGCATTTATGTAATACAACACCAGGACATTGTTATCAATCCTGACAGCTCTCTGTGACCTTCTTTCTTTGCCTTTTTGCTTCCTCCCTGACAAGACTATAATTCTCCTTTTTATACTAACTGCCTGTTGGTATTCTTATGAATTTGTCTGCCCTATTGGTTCATTACAACCTATGTGGTAGACATCAATAAGACATGCTTGATCAAGCCTGTGGAGAACCCCAAAGGGCCTTCTGTAGTTTCATGAACACTGATGTAGACTTTCATCTTTTTCAATAATAATTTTCTAACCCATGTTGGTTTTGTTTTCTTAGCAATACACCTGGAACATTTCTGTACTGTTGTGATTTTGCTTCAGGAGCAGTGGAGCTGGTAAAGGTAATTCATATGTTCACTTTAGAGTACCTTGTAAGCCTGTAATTCAGGAGGGTGCCAGGAAACCGTCTTCATGAAAAAGAATGTGATAGCTTTGACAACTTTTAACTGAAGTTTTCAATATTCCAAAGAACAAAGTCTTACTGTATGTGGAGAGGAATGAATACCATCAGTGAGCTTGCTTCTCAGCTTGAGTATGATACCAGGCAGAATAGGCTTTTATATGAGATGTTTTACAATGCTGAAAATTGAAGAAAAAAGTTTCTTGAGTCACAGTAAACGTATTAACTACTACTGTTCTCTCTGTGTCTCTTTTCATCTTTTTCCTGACAGTCACATTCGTCCTACAATTCAGCCTGGTGTTCTGCCTTTGTTCATGATGTGTGTGATGATGCTTTACCCTATCCTTTTCCAGATGAGATCCTGGATGTCATTCTCCTTGTCTTTGTGCTTTCTACTATTCATCCTGACAGGTAAATGAAGACAAAAGGGCAAAGCAAATGGGTTAAATAGTTTTTATCACCAGAGGTTTTCAAGAATAGCAAAGTAAGATAATGAATCTTTTAATATATTATTTAGAAAACTGCACTATATGTATATTTATAACAAGGTATTCTAAATGCTGTTTCCATTTTCAGGCTTCAAGAGAAAACCTGGTCAGGCTAATTCATTAGCGGGCCTCCTGTCGCCATCAAAATACAAGGAGTATATTGTAACTAAATACATCCCTATTAAAAGTGACAGTGATTCAAGGCAATTATGATTAAAAAACCCAGACATCTAGTCTTCTAGAAGGAAATTGGTTTTAGTGATCAAAACCAAACACTCATGATTTGACATCTTACAATGTGTTGATAAAGACTTAGGTTGCTGATTTATCCACACACGAATGTTTACATGCAGGCCTTTTAAACCAAAATGCATTCTGAATTTTGTAACTTGTTTTGATTAAGAAAACTTGATCTAATTTTCATGCATAGTGTTATGCTGAGTACTGTTAGCCCTGTTACTAATGCCTCTCAATGTCTAATGAACCAAACTTTATGGCTGTTAAGGCTGGCTGATTGTAAAAATGCCCTTTTTAATGGGAAAAATGCAAAAGAGGGCATGTAAGTTGAACCCCTTTGACTGTTCCTTTAACTAGATCATATGGAGGGAAATACATGCTGTATGCATGGTAGTACATTTACTTTAAGAACGTCATTAAAATGGGCTTGGCAAACAACAGTATTTGCCTGAGAACTGTTTCCCTGCCTAAGTTATTAATGATTAGCTTTGCAGAAAAATCTTTCCCATATAGGATATTGCTCCTTCCTGTTTGTTCAGAGATGAGCACATGAGTCATGCAAAGTCTGGGTCCAGATTTCAAAAACAATTCAAGCAGTAGATTTCAGATCTCTGTAACTGCGGTGATACTGCCAGGAAGGAATTGGACAATAGAGACGTATTCATTCAGTTGCTTTGCTGGTAGAAGCAGTAATCAGATGTTCTGTCAAAATTTCTGTGGACCTTTTCCTATTTGCCTTTTGAGAATGTGTTTGGTTTGTCTGTTTTGTTGAGTTTTTTTCTTTCCTTCCCATATCATAATCTAAAGGCTGACATGGATGCTTGTGTGTGTGTGCATACACACATAAAGGTTTCTGTGTAATTACCTGTGTTGTAAGACTCGCTTTCCAAAGATTTATTAGTCATTACTGTCATCTCCTAGAATTAAAATGACTGCATAAAGGCAAATGTAATCCAGATTCATCTTGCTCAGTACACATTTTTTTCTGGAAACTTTGAAAGTCACAAGTGAAAAAGAAAACCAAGAGAATGATGATGCAGAACTTATGTACTTTGGAGACCTGGAAAATACATAAGAGGGACACATTTGTATTCAGCACAATTGTTACTTAGTGATTTCTCTTCAGGCTGTTGTGCTTAATTTTTGATAATTGCTACTCTTATACCCCATTTGTACACACTTAAATTCTTCCAGAAGGCCCCTCTGAAAGTTGGTTGCAGAATTTGTAAGGTATTGAACTTCTTGAAGCTGTATAATTAATGTGCTGTAGTCATACGGATGGTATTTCTCAAAGCACTTTCACATTTTGTGCATGTAAACATTTTCTGTATTCGCAAAACTCAGGTTGATATGGGCAAAGTCTGTAATACTTGTCTTGAGCAGTCTCTTAGTCTTGGGTGGTGCTGCTTTTTCTGCATGTCTGTGACAGCACGCTTGGTTGCCTATGTTGAGCATGGGCAAAGGGGACAATTTTTGAAGCATTTGGCCCCCTCTCAGGGAATTACGTGCTTTAAAAGTGTATGCTGCTTTTTGGTTTTGTTTGTTTGTAGACATGATATTATTTTCTGGTGAGCTGCATCCTAATTCTGCCCATTAAAAATGAAGGTAAAATGTCTGTGCCTCTGTTGCATAAGGACCAAATTGCATTAGTGCTGGAGATCTGACTTTCTTGGAGCAAGGAGGTAGGGCTGCTTGGTAGATAAGCGATGGTGTAAGGATGTTCACAGTAATGGTTTGCTGACTTTATATAGTTAAGTAGGACTTAATTCTTCTTTAGCTCTTTTCATATACTGCATCCTGCCTTTCCGTTCATTTTGCATTCAGTCTGGCTCTACATCTTCTACATGGTCTATCCACTTCCCTGCAGGAGGAAGTGTTGAATTAAACAAGTGTGCAGACTGCCTTTTGTAGTCTAAATCCTTGTTTATTCTGAAAAAGTGAGGCAAACGTAAGCCATTATTCATTACTCTGCAAAATAAGAAGCTCCAAGGTAAGATTAAAAAGTGAGAATGCAGATGCTCTGGTCTAGTGAAGGGGAGTCCTGTGTATGTTACTTATCCCTATCATGCATGCAGCATACTGGTGTAATCTTGGTAAGGAAGAGTTGATGTTAGATACCACCAAGATTTGCAAACTTGGCATTTTGGAGTATGCAGTCTTTGTTGATCTAACTAGCAATATCCCTTGATGGATTTCTGCCAGATTCCTCTCTTGACATGCTACTCAGATTTTTTCTTTCCATCCTCAGCCATTACCTATGGAGATACAGTTTCTGTGTGTATGAGCAGTGCCTCCGTAAAGAAATCAGATGTTTTTATCTACCTTTCAGGCCCTGGATTTTTGCTATGTACAGTAAGAAGGCTGAGTCTAGCTCACCAATGCACACAGCTAACTGTTCATTCATTGTCATCTATCTGCCTTACCCATATGACCCACATACTCAAAAACTCTGGTATAATCCGTCTTTGAGATTCTGTTAAAGTGAAGGAAAAGGGCTCCTTTTCTCTTTCCAGTTTGTATTCTCTTACAGTTCCTTTTAAACTTTTGATTTAGAGGCTTTTTTTTTGTAGAATTCTTCCTGTTCCCTAGTTCTTGGCCTTTGCGTGGTAAATACAGACACATCTCACTGTAGTTTCGGAAATCTATGTATATTTCTAGCATCTAGGAAAAAAGTAGTTATGCTTGCAAATTTCACCAGTATCCTATCTATTTTCTAAGGATGCAAGGTGTTGTAAATAGGTTGGCTAAACTACTGAAACCTGGAGGAATGTTGTTATTTCGAGACTATGGAAGGTATGATACAGCTCAGCTTCGTTTTAAAAAAGGTAATTTCTGAATGCTTTTGAAGTTTGCTGTTCATTTTAACTCTTTTTGGGGAAAAAAGTGCCCTATTTTTTTTTCATTACTACTCTAATTTCTTAGGTCATTGCTTATCAGAAAATTTTTACGTACGAGGAGATGGAACCAGAGTATATTTCTTTACCAAAGGTATGAAATGGTGTAGTTTTATTGAAAGGGTTGCGTGTCTTTCAAGATGATTTGGGCTATAAAAGCTCATCTTAGGATTTATTTTTTTTAATTCTCTGCTTTTACAAAGCCCAAAGCTAACTGTTTTAAGAAAATAATTCCTCTTATGTGTACACTTGTTGTGTCTGTTGTCTGTAAGCAATCTTGCAGTACATGACTGGAAACTTTGTCTAAGCATCTTGTGTCTAACAGTATGCTCAAATTCTGTTATTTAAAGAGGTACTTGATTTCTTTCCTAAAATTGGGATAAGCAGGTTTGGAAGGACAGTTGGTAGCAGTGCTTTGATCTTCTGTTCTGCTGTGTTGGTGACTCTGAGCTGTGAGGCTGCTTGCCCATCCAGTCACTTAGTTCTGTTGGCAGTCAGCTTAAACTGGTATATTTTAGCCCAGCTACTGGAAATTGTGAAAGCGAGTATCACAGTACTTTGGCTTTTTACGCTCTGCAACCTAAGCTTTGAGCAATAGAGGTGGATCAGGATTTATCCCAGTCTGGGTAATTTTAGAAGTGAGGAGGATCTGGAACATGTATGGAGAACCACTTGAATTCAAAGAGCCTTCTCAGATTTTAGATGTCTTGTTTTGTACTTACTCATGACAAAGAAGCTTAAAGTTTTCCAGTGGTGACTGACAAGAATGAGATAATGACGTTGGCATAAATGTGTGGATTGTCATTTGGTGGGTGAATTAGCTTTATCTTGATAATATGTGAACAGTAACCAAATGGCATGGATTTGTTTTTCTCAACTATGGCCTACTGAACCCTCTGAAGAAAGGGGATCTATGAAAGCCATGAATAATAACCAATGTGGTTTGGGCCTCAACGTAACATTTTTTACTGTAATACAACTTGAGAGCTGTGAAAATGAATTTCAAACATTTCGCAGGCAGTTTCATTGATCTTTCAAATCTCAAACCAGATTTAGTTTCATCTTTGGTTGAACTGCAGGTTGTTAATTACAACATTCTACAAATGTCCTTTTTTAATTATAATAATTTTTCATATGAGAAAATAGATGAGGTAAGGACCATGTTCAGCTTGGCTGGATTAACTGAAGTACAGAATTTAGTTGATCGGCGATTACAAGTAAACAGGAAGAAACAAGTGAAAATGCAGCGAGTTTGGATTCAAAGCAAGTTCCAAAAACCATTGCTGCTATCTCCGAATAGCTCTGCAGAAACCATCAAAAGGTGCCCTTAATTGTACCACGAGCTCCAGAAACAGAGGCAAATTTGGGTATGTATGTTTCCTATAAATGTTGTGTTTATTAATTGAAAAGGGCAAACATGGAACTGAGAACATTTCCCTGATTTTCTTCTTGTAAATTTATGTATGTGAAAATGATCGGGGTGGGGGTGGGGGGAAGGCATTTCTTACTTCTGCTTTATATGCAATAAAGAGATATGCATTTATTTATTCATGTGGCCAGATACTATTTTATTTCCATGAATATTGAGTAGTCAGTAAGTAGAAGCATGTAACTCATTCCTGTTGAAATTCACAATACGTAAAAATTTTAGAAGAAACATAACTGTTTCAGAGATTTAGAGAAACAGAGTATCTGTTCTCACTATCATGTGTTAATTTCTGGGTCATGTGTCTTTTAACTGCTGTGTGTCTTGCAACTGTATTTCCTCTCTGGGGGGAAATTTCATGGTGCATAAATAATGAAGACAAAACCTCTTTCTGGTTTGCATGTAAGTTATCCTTTCATACTAGCTGCATGTGATATGCATAGGTTTCAGATCAGTCAGTGACTGGCATCCTCCATTGATTGATTTATCCCTCTGAAGTGTCCACTTTTCGTCTATATGGTCATCAGAAACATGCCAAACTCAAGTGTCTGTAGCAGCGTAGTGATAAATAACTTTGAAGTGCCATAGGTTGTAAACTGAACATCATGTAGAAAAGAATTACCAAAATGCCAGAATAGTGCTGAAACCAAATAGTTAACATTTGCCTGGATAAATACAAGCATAATTTTTATGGTATGTCAAATATGCTATAGGGAGGAGCAAAAGAGTACTCCAGAGTACATTTTGTTAATACTGTTATGCAGAATGTAATCACACTAAAATGGTGATGTACATGGCAGCTAAGATATTTTTGTTGTTTACAGAGAGAGGTTGCTTTCTTAGGGCTTGAATCTTAGAAAAAAAGACAAATGCTTTTGCATTGACCCTAGGAGGATAGGACTACACTAGTATGTCAAGTGCTTTTAAGAAGAAAAACAAAATTCACAGACTGTTTTTAGATGCAGACCATGAGGCTGAGGCTGTGGAGCTGGCATTTAAAGATGCCATTTCTGCTATTTCAATGTAAATTTACAATCACACAGCCACAAAGAGAAGATGACAAGAACCAGGTGAATGAATAAAATGAATCTCTTGCTTCAGCAAGGTTATAGAATGCATGTGATCTATAACATGTGTGCAGCTTTGAGTGCCATTAATATAGTGACACTCTTGAAGTCTCTTTTCTTGCTTTTGTTTTAGTCTGAAGGGTAAGCATGTCACAGCTGGCAACCCATTTTTTTGCAAATAGTTATCTGCTAAGCTAAGTAGAACCGATGGTCTTCTAGAAAAAAAATTAATGATCTAAATTTAGATGCTCAGTATCTTCATTCCTTCTGACAAGATGAGGGACCTGCTTAATTTTGTAAACCCAGATCTGTTCCCAGAATGAGGTGTAATAAGAAGTCTTCGAAGGTAGAATTTGATGCTGCATTTCTGGTGTTTCTACACTCCCATTAGAGTAAGACACTGTTTTATGAGTTAAGTGGCTTAGGAAGCTTTGGTTAGCAATGGCATTATTGTAGCCTGCAATGAAACTCTTCTGATTTAAATCAGAAGTTAAAATGTAGCTGAGTTTCTTCAAGCCCTAAGAGACTGTAGCATCTCTGTGGGAAATATAAATAAGTATCTGTTTTAATTAGGTTGCTACCATGTGCTATTAACTGTGACTTCTGAGTATGCGTAGCTTTTAGTCTAGTGCAAAGCATTTTCAGTTGTAGAATTTTCCAGGCTGGTGATGGTGATGATAAGCTCTTGAGCATCACACAATCTTATTCATGTGTGTGATGTAGATTTTCCATGTGTAGAAGATAATGAAATGTTTGCTTTGGCTCTCACACTGCTGTGTTGATTCTGGCAAGATTTTAGTATGCTATGTTGTTAGCTTAACAAAAATGTGACATCAGAAGAAGCCAAACCCTGGAATCTCTTTTGGCCTTGAGCAAAACTGGTTGCTTCTCTTCCACACCTTGAAGTGCAAGTATTGGCTGCCTCTTTTAGAATAGTAGTGCCTGGTTTAGAAGTAAGTAATAAGATCAGCTACTACTTGTAAGTGTAGAATATCCACTCCAAAGTGAACTGTAACTACTCTGAACAGTTGTGAGACTGATAGAAGAGGAAATGGACAGAGCTGTCATTCCCAATAAGAACTTTTGAATCTGAGTAGAACTTTCTGTGTTTTGGCTTTGTGACATTGCAGTTTTCAAAAAGCTTAAGCAAAGACATGTTTTTTAAAGTACTTCAAATTATTTGTATTATTTGTGAAAACTAGTATTACAATGCTGCCAAGAGAAAGGCAAGTAGAACTACTGAAGTAAAAGAAAGGAGAGAGATGCAGACAACTACATAGGAAATGCAGTTTAAAGTAGCTTATTGTTAATTAATTTGGGGGGGGTAGGAAATTAAGGCATTACAAACAAAGTGTGCACTAGTATAGGATTTGTAATACTAGTGTAGAAAAAGGCTGTAAGTTTCACTTTTTGAAATCTGAAGTTATTTCTCTAGTCAGATATGTACCTGAAATCTCTAAATAAATACCAAAGATTTTAATTGTTAGTTGCTCTGGTTTTGGTTCAGCATGACTCCCTGTGCTGGTAAAACAGACTTGTGGATGTATACAAATGGCAATTAGAACAAGATAATCTTGTCAGAGTGGAGTTTTGGCCCCATTGGCTTGGCTTGCTTTATCAATAGTGTGTAGTTTTTGCCCATCTCCATTGGTACTGCAGTACATTTATATACAGGGGTACATGAGAATGGTACTTACTGGTTTAGAACTTGTAATTTTAAGCAACTACAAGAGAGCTGTAAAGAAAGCAATGAACCTTTTTTCCTACACTAATTCTGAAGTATCTAGTCAATAACAAATCATATAAAAAATGTTTGTTTATTGGTTGTTTGGTGGTTTTGTTTGTTTGTTTGTTTTTTACAGCAAAACCAAGACAGGTGCTTGTTTCTTGTCTACAAGTCCACTGAATCTGAAGAGGACAATCAAAATGCAGGGCAAACTGGGAGACAGCAGGAATTTTAGTGACAGTAGGGAGAAGTTTCTTGTATTTGAGACTAATATTTCTGTTCTGTCTTTATCTGAGTTGCAAGAGAAAGACAAGGAAATCTGCAGATTCTGCTGTTTAATAGTGACTAAAAAATTGTAACAAACCATCCTGAAATTTGTATTAAACACTAGTGGAAATCACATAAATTTTGCTACTTCATTTTGATTTGTGGTGTCATCTTTATTCACTGTTCTGCAATGTTCCTTCATCTTTGATATATGCCTTGTTTCCCTTTATTCCTGTGCATAGTAGACAAGCAGTTTCCACAGGAGCTATATACACAAACATTTGCAGTAAAGGTTGCTGTCTTGGCTGTTTCTAGGATTAAAGCAAAAGAGTTTTGTTTCCTTCTGTACTGGCCAGATTGCTTTTTGTGTGAATGCAATGAATTGTATAGATGATAAATGAATATAGCAGTATTTCCTATATTCTTAAATTCTTTTAAGCTAAATATAACTTAGGGTATGCTGTTTGTAATGGCAGTGATAATAGTAGACAGCTCATACTGTCTTTCTTCATAGAGTGTCTTTGTAATGGGTGATTGAACAGCCTTGGAAAAAAATCTTATATATAAATAAAATATTAATCACCACTGTTGCTCACAATACAGGTCACTTTGCATTTCAGTATCTGTAGACTTCTTTCCATGTTTGGAACAAAGATTGGGTATTGGAGGTGTTTTTGTATCAGTTATGTGCCAGTTGCCCTCTTTTTGAGAATTGGCCAGAAACTGGACAAATCTAAATCTGCTAAATGCTGTTACAGTAAGTGTATAGTCAGTAAGAACAAGATGGGTTGCCATGGGCATCTTGGCAGATTCTTTGTTGTACGTGGTGGTCCAGGCGTATAGGTCATGCCTAGACTGGCCTTTGAGCTGAGAAGGGAACTTCTCTGCCCAGCGACTGTTCTTTACCCTTTGCTAACACTAAGCAACTAGAAAAACAACTTGCCTGATTGGAAAGCAAGAGCCATATGGGCAGAAGGGGAGGAAGATGATGATGCAGCACAAAGGCAGACAGGAGGAGTGAGTGTTTCCTCTGGGAACAGGGATAAGAAGGAAGCTTGGGCATGAAGATGAAATGAGTTGAAGAACTGAACAAGGAACTGAAGAACAGAACACCATGGGCACCATATAGGGAGAAGATATATCAAGAAACAGTGTGGCAGGGTAAGGATACTGGCCAAGAAAAATTAGTGAAATAAAATTGAGGAGCCAAGAAGAAAAAGATAGGAAATAGGGTGTAACCTGGGTAAACAAAGGACTTGCGGTAAGAATTGGAGGTGGAAAGACCTAACTTCAAAATCTTTTTCTTCCAAGTAGTACTGTATTTTCACATCTTGGTGGATTATAGGTTTTGTCTTTCATCCATATGTGCATACAAAGATGGAATGTTTCATTTGTTGTAGTTTGTATGGGCTATGTATGTGTTTGCAACAGTGAGGCAGGTTTATGATACACCTGCTTTTGCTTTTTTCCTTAGAGAACAATGTTTTACCTTTTTTCTATAGTGACAGAAGCCACAATCCTAACCTCCTGGGAAGCAAATACAAAAGAATAACAGAAGTGTCTGCATGCTGATTGTGTTCAGTCAAGGTAGAACAATTAAATTTACTCCATATATTCTGATGTCATCCCCTTTCAATCAAGACCAATCAAGACCAAATCTGCAGATTATCACCTTGAAGTGCCTCCCAATCTCATGCTATACTTGCATCTGTTCCATACAGCTTAAATGAATTTATATGAACTGGAAATACAACTTAAAAGGAAAATGGGAGAATAATCTGAAGGCTTTCTGAGATTATAACAGTTTAGAGAAAGAATATGTTCATTATTTTAAAACTCACAGCTGCAGAGGAGCACTCATCCAAGAGGCTGAAAATTTAGGTTATTTGTGGTATAGTGTACACCATCAAGAATATTAAACCTAATATCTGTGTTATGAAGCTTTGCTTATTTAACTTGCCCAAAGATATCTTGTCAACTGTTACCATGAAAAAAGAGTTGGCAAAAAGATAGTCTCATTTTCAGAGGATATTTTATTGATCAGGTCACTACAATGTTGAAGGGAACATGAAAGATTAGGAAAGGAAGTGGCTTAGTTTAGTGATGACTAAAACACACTAATAATATATACAATTTAATAGATGTTCAAAGAATAATATGAGCGTTTGTGTGTATTGATACTAAATGAGCTTATAAATTCATAAAACCCATAGATTTGATGTATGCTGCTAGTTATAACAACAACCAAAATGTTAAAATTTATAAATATGATGTAAAGATAGAATGCTATATAGTTATAAATGTGATTTTAAAATAGAATTCTCTATAGCTGCTGCATAAATCCAGCATATAGTCTTCTCTGTAATGTGTCCTGTTCAGCTAGAAAAAGATGCAGTACAAATATGTGATGAAAATTCCTGGAGACATGAAAAAACTTTATATGAGGGCAGGTTAGGGAAATGGATACTAGACAATGTGAGGATGGCGTATAACCCTATGTTATACTATTTAGAAGGTCTAGTTTATCCCTTTACACAACACAAAAAGGTAAACTAGTCACGTTGGCAGGCAGCAAACCTATGTTGATACAGTGTGCCCTATAAAAACGCAAGGAATCACATTGTTCACAAGGCTAAAAGATTGGTGAGTTACCAAAATTGGGTTATATATTTCTATTTTTATTTTATACATGAGAAAGGGAAAATCTGCATATTTACTGTTTACAATTTTATGATGTCTCCAGTAAAACTAACCCAAAACCCCAACAATCCTACAACCTTTCTCATTACCTAACATTGCACAGCAGTAGAGCTGGAGAAGAAACCTGAACATGATCTAGTAGGCGCAGTTTACTGAATTAAGAAAAGAGGGGAGTGGAGGAGAAGTAGAAAACAAAGATAACATACTAATTGGCATGACAACATGTAGTCCTGTAGCAATCATACAGCAGTTAGTATTTTATATAGAATGACAAATTCAGTACAGTGCCTGAGAGAGAGATATCAGTCTTGTCACGCTTTCCTGTCACTTACAACAGTATCACTGTAAACTGGCATGTGGACAAGCCAAAACCCAAAGAATAAAAAGAATTGGTTTGCTGAAAGAGCATACAATTGATTGATTATGCTTGGGTCATACTGGCTGTATCAGAGGGTTTGACTGCAGAGCCAACATGACTTTTTTCTTTATTTAGTGTTAGGCACATTCTAGCTTCCATTTCCTCCCAAATAACAAGTGCTCTTTAAATGGAGGTGCTGCATTTTTGAACTTGAATAAACAGGTTGTTGTGCAGCGTAGGATTTAGTACATGGGCTTAGAGAATCTGAACCTACCACTAGTCTTTTATTCTATACTAGGAAAAGCTTTGCCATTTTAAGGCTTCTGTTTGCTACATACCCTATTAAGAGCACAGTAGTCAGATGTCATTCTGAGGAATCGGGCAGCTTAGTTTCCAGTGACATTGATTACACTCAACAGTGAGAGGATGAGAAAGAGTGGTGGGTGGAGAAGTGAAAAGGCAGTGTGAGGCATTTCAAGGAGGAGGTTTGCATTCCATCACTTACATGTGGGTGACAATCCCTCTGAGAAACAGTTTTTACTCTGAAGTGGAGCAGAGTAGAATCTTCTGTACTCAGGTTTCATCTCCATCCCCACAAACTACCAGTGCAGCCTGTAGTCAAATGTGCTTTTACTTAAAACAAAGAGAAAATAACAGTAGCAAGAAGCTGCATCTTTAGAATGGAGCTGTGATTTCACAGAGAGACCCGGGCATGTTAATCCATGGCAAAAATGGGTGTAATTCTCAATGACAACACTTAAGTCTGTTTACAGAGGGTCTTAGCTAAACAGTGTTGTTCAAAATCAATTATTTAATCCTTTTCAAATTTTTGTGATCTAGCAACCAAAGATATTTTTGTTAATAAAAGATGGTGTGACAAGGCTGTTATTGCCACTGAGTATGACTTGCTTTGAGATAAAAATTGCAGCAAACACTCATAATCTTATTTTAGATAAATATTTCATCTTGTTATTCAGGTGTGAATATTAGTGAGTTGAATAGTTACCAAACTCTGAAATCAAGTCTGTTTTTAACCAGTCTGAGCTATCTTACACAGAGACGACAAAATCATAGGGGCAAGAAGTCTATGGTTTTTTTTTTACTGAAGTTTACAAGGAATCAATGTCATCAACAACCTTGATTTTAGTTTCTTCTTATTTTGCATGTACTTATTTTAATAACAAATGAAAGCAGATTAAAAAGGAAACTGCGTGGCACAATCTGCAAAGCATGTAAGTATTAAAATAGTTAACAAGCTACTAAACCACACTCTTTTCTTCTTGCATCAATTGACTTAAGGCAGAGTAATAGAAGCAGTAAATGTTTATTTTATTTTTAAACAATGAATGCTGATAAAAGGCCTCAGGGTTAAATCTGAAAGAAAAAAAATTTTGATCTTTGTCTCAGATTCTCAATGTCATTTATGCCAATATAAGTCTAGAAGACGTGGCGTTGCTTCAAGATATCTAATTGCTTGCAGTTAGAATCCAGATTAACTGGTCCCTAATATTCCATGTACAAATAAAAATGCAAACCTAGAAGTACAAAAATATTCTGTCAGTAAGAACATCTATGTTAATCATTTAAACAATGAAGTCAAAATCAGTTGCAGAGAGACAATAACTCTGTCCAATGCTTTTTACCTTCTTTAAAAGCTGAAATATTGTTTGGGTTTAAGATGCTCACATATCTGTGTTTATATTTTAGTGTAAGGTATTCTACATTTTTTATCCTACAACATTCTCTAACAGGTAGTATTAGGAATTAAGTTATTTACAATAATATGCTTAATACCCATTAATTTTTGCTATGTTTCTCTCTTCTCCTTCTTTTGTGAAAGTACCTGTGAGAAAGTATGCCTATTCTTAAACTTTACAGTCCTTTGAAGTCCAAAATAACAAAATTTGGACCTTGAAAAAAACAGTAAGGCAAAAATGGCTTTTTTTAACACATTGTCAGGAAGTGAAAATTCATATTTATGTTTCCCTGTCTTTTTAGGTATCATAGAAATTGTGTTATTCCATTACCAAAAGACTTTGCATATTGGTATGTGTTTCTAAGGAAATACCAGTAAAGCAGTGTAATTTAAACTTACATTATGCTTTGGGCTTCCTGTCTTTTTCACAATTGTTTATTCTCCTTTTTTTAAATCAGTCCATTGGATTAAAAAAGAAAACAAACTTAATAGCACTCTTTGAACACTACAAATTGTTGATGATAATGTAGGCAAATAGTAATTGAGTGTTGTTTCAAGTGGATTTTCCTGCTATGAGCTCAAATATAGGACAGTTTTATCTGCTACGCTACCAGCCTTTTATGTGTATGTTCATGATACTTCATATAATTTTCACGTTTGTTTCTAGTTACTCTACCTTCTGATTTACATTAATAAAGCTTTTGGATATTCCCAAATGGAATGTAAGTATTACTTACATATTACTATTTGTATTCATAAAGTGAATAAGTACGAAGTTTAACGTAAATCTCCACGTGTAACTACATGCACAGTGACAGCTTCAGGCCTCTCTGTTTTCATCCCCAGCTTATTTGGGCGAGATCAGCAAGAAATGTGCAAACTTTCCCCACAGGAACCTAGAGAGACCTTTTTTATTTCTCTAAGAGTGCTGCCAAGTACTTCAGTGCTTCCTGACTTTTGTTTGTGTTTTGGTTTTGTTCTAAACACAACAAAACAATTATTGCCACAGAGAAGCCTAAAGGGCTTAGATTATATACATATATACATACATATATGTGCATGTGTGTGTATAAGATGGAGAGCATCGAGAACATCAGCAGGCTGGGAGGTAGAGGAAATTGGCTGGCATCCAATTAAAGAAAAGTCCAGGCATGAGAAAAAAGAAATTCCTTATAGAGGCATTTGATATAAGGTAAAAGAGAAAGTCTATATGCTTAGAAATTCTTCCTAAAACCAATGATAGTATGGGATCAGAAGTAAAAGAAAAGTTATCCATGGACTTTTAGTTTTTAGTCTGGAAAACTGTATAAGCCATAACTTTCAGGTTTGGACTTTCTAAGCACTTTCATACAAGGGGCCTGCTGAGGATCCACATTCTTCTGCAGTCATTATGGGTGCTGAGTCATCAGGAAAGTTGGTCATTTGGTTTTAGGTTTCTAAATATAGAGGTGAACATTTAAAGACCTAATCTGGGAACAGTGGACACTCATATGCAGCTTTGGTGACCTGAATGATTTAATTCTTTGCAGTGCTGTTATCAGAACCAAAGCTGTGCCTGTATTACACACAGTCCTGAAAAACTAGCTCCTATGACCAAAAAAAATAATTTCAAAATCATTAAAAGAAATGGAGTAGCAAGTTTCAGTCTCTGCTAAGCATCAAAACTCTCTCAGGATAGCTCATGTCCTCTTACTTTATGCAGAGGAGGTAGAACAAGTAGACATTGGGGGAGGGAACAGAAGAGTAATCTAACTGAAGGAAGGAAGCTTAAGTTAAGCCTTAGAAAAAGTGAATTTTAAGTCTTCAGTTGGGTTTTAGCTGTTGCGTTCAGGAGGTAAGGAGTGTGACGTTTGGGGAGTACGCCTGGAAATTGCCAGTTCTCTGAATAAATATTATCAGAGAACTTTTGTACTAACTTTACCTTTGCAGTTGGTATGTTTTACCCACTTTCAGTACATGGCTTGGTGGGTTCTTTTAATTTCTGCTGAACTTGAGCACACTTCGATTGTTTGGGAACTTTGCTAAAATAAGTCCTTTGACATTCA
Source organism: Agapornis roseicollis (assembly GCA_002631895.1). NCBI lineage: Eukaryota > Metazoa > Chordata > Aves > Psittaciformes > Psittacidae > Agapornis > Agapornis roseicollis. The sequence goes on from NDXB01011265.1 coordinate 226,718, forward strand.
AAATGCCATGGCAGAGAATCAGAATTGCAAAAAGGTGCTTTCAGTTTCACTGTAGATAAATTTATATAATCCAGTACTGTATAGTAGGAGGTCCTTCTTAAAAAGGCGAGGGTTTGCATTGGTGATTCAGTGTTTTATTTTGAGACCATGTTGTGCCGTCTGTGTAGATCTGAGCTGAAGAGATGCTTGCTGAGTGCTTCACCATCTGAAAATATGGGGCAGGGAAGGAGAAATCCTGTCTGGTCAACAATTACATCAGTTTGGCCAAATGTGTAAGTTACTGGCAGCAGCATTGCACCCCTCTGAGAGGGCAGGCCTTGGCCACTGAGTGCATTGGGTAGCACTGAGGTGCCATGGCTTGCTCCTGGTTCTCTCTGCATAGATCTGCATTTGCAGCACAGGGGCCTTCTCCCCACCCAGCTACAGAGGTCTTGCAGGAAAGCGAGTCCTTAAATGCGCTTGTGAGGTCTGATGGGTATCGTTCTGGTAGACAAGGTACAGTCCAGGGGTGCACCAGTACCTGGTTGTAGGTTAAGTGAAGCTTCATTACTCTGATTACAGTCCTGGTGGGCAAAGCTCTTGGTGATTTTTGAATTAAGAGAAGGATATCTAGCAAGTGGATAGCACAAAGGAAAGACTGTTTTGAGGAAAATAGGGGTTTTTCTGTAAACTTTGTACCAAACCCTCATCCTGAGTACCCAGAGTGTGTTTCAAGAGCTATTTTTTGTAGGTGAAATGGCTGGGAACGGAACTTCCTCACAGGGTGCAAAAAGCCTGTAGCCATGTTAAGCAACAGTGCTTAGCCATTGCATCCAACATGCAGTGCTTTTGTACAATGGTAGTTCACGTGCAGATGATTGGTTAGTTAAAAAAAAGTCATTACCTTGCTAAAAGATGTGAGCTTCAAAACGAGACTGTGCCCTCATTTTCTATGAGAACTTAAAACATGCAAAGTTTGAGGTTTTAAAAGCTAGTCAGCCATGTGTGAGTTACAAAACCACAACAGGCTAGCAACTTCTGTTAAAATTTGAAATGAGTGGTTTCTATTTGCTTCTAGCTCAAAATCAACTTGATCGGTTTCCTTCCAACTGGTGTAAGCCTATGACAGATGGTTTTAGAACAAAAGGGGATTTCTTGACAATATTACAGCAGGATGATGAGAAGAATCTCTTTCTGATTAAACAAGGGTGGAGGACTACAGTGACACTTCTCAAAAAAGGCACTTACTAGTCTGCCCCCAGCCATAGGCTTCTTGTCTGTTACTCTGTAACACCTGCTGAACTTGTGGAGCTTCTCAGCATCATGTAGATGGAGTCAAGGTCCATGGAGTCAAAGATAAGTACCTAATATGTGACCTACAAGTGCATGTCTGTTGCCTGTGATAAATACAAAAAAAGCAAGAAAGTCCCATTTTATTTCACTAGGGGATGAATTAGTAAATAAAAAATACCCAGCCTTTCTTATTGGGTCTTTATAACATCTTCTTTGGAGAGGGCTGAATCCTGTTTTTAATTATGTATAATATGTTGAAGATTTTGATTTATGACTTGATTGCTAGTCCTTACTATAATTCTCTTTATTTTGGGTGCTGTCTTTGCACAGGATGAAAAACAGAATGTTCTGTTGTTTATTTGCTTTTTAATTGAACTTCTTACTTTTATTTGTCTATTTTATACCTACAGCATTCAAAACACTAGTTATTTCATGTGTGCTACCAATAATATATAATGGATGAGACCTTGGTACAATTAAAAAAAATACAGAATGCACCTGAGATGAGATAGATAGGATATCTGACTTGGTGATTATCTGACATATAGCCATAATTCCAGCTTAAACTCTTAACATTGTGTGACCAGTTACTATTCTCATTTGAACCTTGTATGAAAACAAACATGCAAAGTACAAAATATTTCCTGTATACACGAAAATGCTAGTACTGCTTTCCTCCAGTGGCAGTGATTCCCCTGTATCTTTAACAGGGAGATAAACACAGTTAGGTAGCAGTAATTCCCAGTACTACCATTCAGGTTTTCTCTTCTTGTGGAATTCAATGCCATTTCTTTTTCTTTGTCTGCAGTCCATGAAGTTTCAGTCATCCCTGTTAATTCTGAGATGCTGCTTTATGAGTTGTGAAGAAATTAAATTTCCATAGAAAATGCAAATTTTGTGTATAAACTATACTTGCGGATTTCTCTGATGAATGTGCCAGCACCACAAAGGGCCCATAGCAGCTTCCTAGTCAGCAGCTACTATTATGCAGTGTTTAATTTATGCACGAATATAGTCCCTCAAAGCATTGCTAATATGACAATATAACATAACACAGCATGATAGGAATCTCATGATTCCTAAGACCCAAATATTGTTCTGACCCGTAAGAGCCAAGTTTTGCCACTGACTTCACTCAAGACAAGATCTCATCATAAAGAAATTTCAGTCAGATCTGTAGCTATTGTACATACCTGTTCAGGTAGATCTGTTGACACTTTGATCAGTTTAATATCAAGTGTTCTTGGTCTACATTTTCTTTTTACCTTTTTGATATTTGTGATCTTACTCTTCTAGATAGGGAAATGTAATATCTATTGCAAAATGAAAAGGAAAATCCTGCAGCTTGAGTGTATCTGTGCATTGCTGCATTGTCGAACTCACTTTTTAAAATTACTTTTTCAGTTCTTAGAACTGCTTTAGTAAGAGATTAAGGTTGGCATTCAGCAGTCACAGGACAGAAGCAGTCCAGAGTCTGTATCTGCTCCTCTCCTCATAGAAGAGGCCTGTAATAGAAGCAGCAGGATGACTTAGTACAAAGAATTTTGAAAAAGGACACTAAGCTGTTCTGTATTCTCATTTATTAGACAGGGAGTGGGAACTGAAGAGTAATCTTTAAGGAACTCAAATCACACCTTAATAATTTACATTTAGAAAGGATGTTCCTTTCGTGTTCAAGCGGTTTATTGAATCCATGTTAGATTCCTGTAAATGCTGCAAAGCTTTTGCATCTACAGTATTTTGCCTAAATGAAAGACTAACCTTTGGAATCTGGCTTGGCTATATTACATTTATGTTTAGTCTGATAGAGGTGATGAAAGTCATTGAACTGAGTGCCACAAATTCCCTTGGTCCTTTAGAAGCAACTTTAACAACAATCTCGCCTGGATGTTCAGTGACAGGAATTAACATCATTCCTATACATGGGAACATGCGTCTGCTTGAAACAGCCTTCTCAAATTCATGTTTCAGTAATCTATGGGGGCAGAGTGTGGTGCCAAAGGAGTAAAAGCTGAATATAGTTTTCATTCCTGGGAGAAGTTAAAAAGAAGGGAAGTGGTTTGAACGGTTAGCAAGCCTGCCTTCTCTTGGATACTACTGACCTGCCATAAAGAAACCTGAAACAAAGCTCATTTTACTGAATAATAGTATTTTGAAAATGAGTGTCTTAAGGAGCTATGGGATTGGTATGACTATGGACTGAGCTCATGTTTTATCCTTGTATATGGTATAAATTGACAATAAATTCTTCCTGCAGATACTAGTCATGAGAAGTTTTGCCCTGGGGGTCAGACAAAAAACTGTATCAGAAGTGTAAGGGAAATCTCACTGTGTGTATGTGAGACCTCTGTATGAAACACTTGTTCTAGTCCTGTTCTGTTTCACCATTTTGTGTAGATCTCTTAGGTTAGTCTTTATGGATAAAGTGGTATTTAACAAGACCTGTAATGTTTTGGGATTTGTTTGTAATTTTTATGGGATTTATTTGTGATTTTTATGCAAAAGCAAAATCATATTGAAATCATACATTAATGTAGTTTGTGAATTACATTTGGGAAGTGCTTTGTGGAAAAATATCCATAATCACTAACAGGTATTAGGGATTTAATATTCTACATAATATAGCCAGCATTAGATGTATCAGATCAAGTAGCATTTCTGAGTTTATTCATGGCAATAACTCCTTCCTTGTATTAAGGCAGACTGATAGTTTGGTCAGGATCCTGAAAAGCAGGAAAAAGCTAATGTCTTTGTGAACTCTGCACTCACACTCTCTTTATGGGAACTTTGCAATAACATTGCAATTGCTCTTTTGAGCCAAAGTCTGGGATCTCCTGAGTTATTCTAAATGTGTGCTACCCTCAGTTATTGGCACCCTGGTCCTCAGATTAATTTTTTTTTTCCATTGCCCTGCAGCATTCCTTGCCAAAAGAGCTACTCTCACCATTTACCATTTATCTAGAAGGGCTAGAGTTTGAAATCACAGTACTGAAAAGTGAAAGCTTCTACAGAAGGGAAATAATCACTTCTTTTTTTCCAGAACCCACAACCCTATGTAGTCTTTGCTTTCATATTGCTGAATCCCATCCCTGGAGGCTATCCAATAGACAGTTTGCCATTGCCAAGCATCAGGACCAAATAATAAGAGACATGGATAAGATAACCACCGTTTTAAAGGGCTGCTAAAGCCATATATTTACAAAGGATTCTCAAACAATCTGGATATTTTATACCTGTCACATCAGCAAAAAGGGCATGGCTGCTATCCTGAAGTTCAGTATAGCTGCTTAACTGTAATTGGCTATGAAGCTGTGTAAGAAATTGTCCCATCCTGATGAATAATCATTTAATCTCACTCACTTATCAACTCATTGTTATCTCATGGTTGGGTTAGGGGGAGGGTGATGTGATAACATGCATAGCAGTAACTTTGGTACTTGAGACTCACAGCTAGCGTAGAACAATGCTGTGTATTCTCAGTGATGAAGGATACTCCCCATTTTTCTTCTGCTCCTTGATCTGCTTGTTCCAAGAATAATTAATAAACATCAATATCCTGCTCTATATTCTCTGGACACTCCAAGAATTAGATTTTGAGTATTTAAGGAATCTACTAAAGCTCAGAAAGAAAACATAGGTCATCTAGAACAACAGATCTTTCTGCAGCAATGGCAAAGCCTAACTGTGTGAGGACAGAGTTCTTTTGGAAATGGTTCAGCTCTGTCTCACAAGCTACAGGAAAGGAACATATTTTTAATGCCTGCTCAAACATAAGTAGCCATATTTGTGTGCACTTGTATGTAAAACAACATAAAAAATCCAAAACAAAGCAAGCTGACATCCCAGCTCCATGCAGACAAAATCTCAGAACTGCATAGATAGCAGTTGTATTGCTTTACACATGCCTGAGATGTGGTCAGGAAACCATAGAGAAATACATAAAAAAATAGAATGAAAAAAAAGAAACTAATGTGCAGAAATGTCTTGGTTTTCTTTGTTTCTAAATAATGTTATAAATAAATGAGTATGTACAAATGACCGTGGATTATCCTTTGCCCATGAGCATCTGAAAACTTGATTTGGAACAAGTTTTATGTGGTATTTCTTTCCTTCTTTGTATTTTTTTATATTTTTTTTAACTTTTTAATAATTTGGCATACAAGATTTTGAGTGTGATGTGGTACTATGATCAAAAAGAAGATCAAAATAATGACTAGAGTAAGTGAAAAAGAGACAGAACTGGCACAAAATCTGTATGGAACAAAGAAGTCACATTTATTATCCAAAGTACAGCTCCCATTGGGAACTTGGGTAGGTATCACACAAATCATGATGGAATAGGTCTTCTAATGAAGGACCATTATTATGAGAACCAGGTAGTCTCCATTTAAAATAAAAAGCTAGGCACAATTATATAAGTTGTTAGCGTGCAAGCAGCTAAAGGAACCCTCTGTGTTATTAGCCACTTTTCTTACTACCTAAAGTGGAATTGTCTGATAGGAAGATTGGGTAGGACTTTCTGAAAAAATGCAACTTGTATACAGAGTTGCTTGTATGAGTCTTATGACTGATTTTGGTGCTTTAAGGTTAAGTTTTGTTGGCAATGAAGCAAGTATTTTGAGTGTTCCTGAGGTGTGCAAGCTTTATTAAGTACACTAATAATAAGTAATCTGAGAGCAAACTATGTTCCCTTTGCTTCCCTAGGATCCTTAAACCTTGACTGAATCACATGATCTGAGACAGGCGTTGCTGTTGTTTCTATGACAGTTGAATGTGAATGGTGAATCTATCTTTGGAAGGCAGAAAATGAGATGCATTGTCTTTTAGTGGTCAGGTCTGATAGATACGCTTTTTTTATGTGTTGGCATTGAGTCTTATATGAGATTTTGCAAAAGTGAGAATAAGTTTTCCCTAGAGAGACAGGTGAGAAATAAAGGATTAGTACGTCTCTCCATACAATAACTCCTACTGTGAAATTCTAGCCCTATTTATAACAATGAGAGCTTTGCTATTGACTTCAGTAGGATCACAATTTTACCCCTAAGGTGCACTTGTGCTTTCCTAGGAAAGCTAATGTATAAAATACAGCTTCTGCCAGCACATCATCAATATGATAGCATAGAAAGATGATAACATTGAATGACATCCATAGCCAATAATAGCTGCTGCGAGGATCCTGTTGAGCACTGTATCAATGTTAGTCACCAGCTTTCTGGATTTGTGTTGAGATTATTTCCTTCATACCTGAATGAGGTAGACTCAGGATGAGTTGGGATTCCTTGTGGAACTTTGGGGTTTGCATTTTCATTTTTTTTAACTTGTCAACGAATGTCAGATGCGGTAAAGCTTCTTTGGTTTTTATTAATAGAGCACGACATTTATAACTAAGTAAGTTCTTCAAGGCACTGTTTAATTTTTCAGCTTTTTTTGGTTCTACCTAGTTCTGTAGGTTCCTTCCTCAGGTCTTGCCTGTGGACATCAGCAACGTTACACAGGGTCTTTGGCCAGTATGTTGCCTACAAATCATGGGTTGAAGACTCCATATCTTCCAGGTAAGACTAACATACTCTTTTTGATAGGGCTGTTTAGATGTCGGCTAAGAAAATAACTCTTTGTTGTGTTTGCATGAGAATGAATCCTGTAGCTAAAGCTATATTGTGTAATAGTTTCCTGCAGCTCCCCAGATACCTGTTAAGAGTAGTCTGAAATTTAATTCAGCCTCTCCCTATGAAAATGGATCTCTACTTTGTACTTCTGATTGCTTCTCTCAGCTCCATTAATGACATGGAAGTACTTGTTCTTTCTCTGAATAGTGTCTGGGTGCCTCCTGCCAGAGCCGTGGAGATCATCTTATGCTGAGCTTATACATATATGCAGCAATAGCAGCCATAATGTGCACTGTGTAGTATCTTCTTCCAAATTAAGGAGGCTCTGACACATCAGTCAGTTTTTCCCTGCCTGTATTTGATTGTTCACTTAGAATCAGCTGACTCTCAGATCAAGTGGTGCCTTGTAGCTTAATGCTCAGTATTGGCTGTTGTCTGCGTTAAGGAATCCTTTTGTTACTGTAAATGGTAAAACAAGACTAAAGCTGCCCCCAGAATTTCTCTGCCATGATCCTCCCTGAGAAACCTGAACTTTCTTGACTGCAAATAGGAAAACTCTGAAGGAGTGTGTGCATGTGTGAGAGAGAACTTCAGAAGAAAAGGATTTTATTGAATACTTTCCAAAAATGAAGTGAAAACAAAGATGTATATCAAACCAGAAGGAAGTGAGCCAGTAGTGTGAGGTGACAGAATCCTTTAGAGTCTGAAAGTTCTGGAAGCTTTACCCAAGACTGGGCAAATTTCTGCATTGTGGTATCAGATGTCACCATCCTGAGATATTCAGCTTGGCACAGTAAGACCACTTCATTGCCTCGTTTCATGCTACTATGTTTCAGGCTGTGTGCTGAGTATTTCCAATATTTAGCCTTTTATATGACATGCAATAGATTCTATTTCCCTATTCTTACAGGCAGTATCTTTAGCAGTATGCCCTAAAATGCCTTATGGATTCAAGCTGTCCCTTAATCAATGCAGTTTTGATCTTTTTCTCTAATATATGAACTATGATTCTGGATTGAGCCTGGCATACATCTGTCAGGCCAGACTGAAAGCATTCACTTAAAGACACTTCATTACCAGAACGGGGCCAACAAATTGGAGACAATCTAAAAAAAGGGGGATTGAAATATAATATAGATGGGAAATAGAGGTGTCCTGGGTTCAGCAGCTGCAGTCAGTTTTTCTTCTCTTTAGTAGCTGGTGTTTTGACTTAACCCGGGAACAAGGCTGATAAGGCCGATGTTTTTGACTGTTGCTGAGCGATGTTTGCCCTGACCAAGGACTTTGTGAGCCTCATGCTCTGCCGGGGAGGAGGGAGGACCAGGAGAAAGGAGGGACAGAACCCAAACTGACCAAAGAGGTATTCCATACCATAGCACGTCATGCCCGGGGGGTAACTGGGAGTTACCCAGAAAGAGAGGGAACTTCCTGGTCAGGCTCGTTTTCAGCGGGTGGTATCGTACCCTCTTCCCTTGTTTTCCTTGTCATTATTATAATTGGTGATAGCAATAGTGATTTGTGTTATACCTTAGTTACTGGATTGTTGTTATCTGAACCAGTGGGAGTCACATTCCTTCGGCTCTTCTTTCCTCCCACTCCTTCGGGAGCGGGGAGGAAAGAGGGGAGGGCAAGAAGGGGGGGTGAGTGAGTGAGTGAACGTGCTGCTTGGCTNTGTTATCTGAACCAGTGGGAGTCACATTCCTTCGGCTCTTCTTTCCTCCCACTCCTTCGGGAGCGGGGAGGAAAGAGGGGAGGGCAAGAAGGGGGGGGGGGGTTGAGTGAGTGAACGTGCTGCCTAGCTGGGTTTAAACTATGACAAGAGGATATCACAAAATGAGGTTATAATGGAGGACTTAAATTGCACTTTTATCCAGACAGCAAAAGACATCCTCAGAATATTCCTCAGTATCTGCATACTGATACTGACTTTTACAAATATACAACAAATATGGATTGTTTGCTAATGGAACAGCTATGGGTCAACATAACAGAGAAAGCAACTCTGCAAATATAAATACTTGTTATCAGTGGACAGTAACTGCTTCCTACTAAAACAAGCAAGAATGATGAATCCAAACATTTTAATATTTATTGGAGAATTGAGAAGTTTAAGAGAGAGTGCAGCAAAAAACCTTTTTCTGCCTTCTAGAAAAATCAGCAAAGCTGACATTGTCATGCAGAATACCCCAGTGTACTGAGAGCTACTGGATGGCAAATCCAGCAATAAAAACCACCAGTGCTTGATACTGAACCAAGGAGTGAAAACCACAAGATAAAAAATCCTGCATGAACGAAGGACATGCAGAACTCTTTTCCATTTGTAGCTTTTGTGATCGTTAATACCTCTGTGAAACACTGCTGGACTGCCATAGAGCAAATTACAAGCAAGAGATGAATGTGTCTAGTTTGATCTTAAAGCTGCTTTGATTAGGTGCCAGTAAGAGTCAATGTAATCTCAGCATACTATAGCATGGTTTAGTATCTGCTGTTACTTTCTGGGTTGGCTTGCAGCTTGAGTCCTTAACTTATGAACTACTTCTTTTTTTGATTCAGCCTTGGTTACACCCCATAAAATGTGATTCACTTGAACTACAAAATCCTTGTTTGTTGTGGTACTAATAAGCATTGTGCCTACTGAAAGCTGCAGTAGAAGAGAAAGAGAGGAGGCCTAAATGGCTTGACACCATCTTTTGTCTGTGTTGCAGACACAGAAAGAGGGTAAGATGTCTAAAAATTGTCTTATCATATGCACATATACACACAGATAAGCATTTTTATTTATCTAATCTCTTGGACGCTTTTTCAGTGCCTGTCTTAACCCTTTGTTCTTGAAGTAGGTGAGGAAAAACTGTATGACAGGCATTTAGATTTTCTTTCCCAAGAGCATCTAGTGTTCCTTGTGTTGAGAAGAAAATGGGACCACGTGGAAACAGAGATTTCAATTAACAAATCAAAGGGCAGTTTGTGGGGTTTTGCCTATAGCTATGTTCTAACTGAGTTGCAGGACTGTATTACAAACTTACCTCTACTGTTCCTCTGCTTCTCCAAAGGGGACAAATGAAAGCAGTATAATCTTCTTGAATACATTCTATGGTTCTTGCTGGTGAATTAGATGAACAGCTGCTGGGAACAGCCTGAGAATACAATTTGGTGAAAAAAAAAAAAAAGAGATGAGATACAAACAAATTCCCTTATGATGCTATTCATTTATATGCAGTATTATATCAGAGGGGTGGAAATATGGGAAGGCCTAAAATCCAATTTTAATTTGTGCTGGTTTAAAAAGAAGCAATTCTACATACATTGCACCCACAAAAGCATGTATTCATATGCACAAACTTTCACTTTGTAGGTAGAAACTGCATAGCTAGGTGTATACAGCTGGTTTTTTTGCACTTACTTTTACAGGCACAACCATTGTACTTGCTTCTCAATATTTCCCAGTTACACTAATTCTTATATTGTATAGTTCATATCTCTTCTGTGTGCTTTAAACAAGGTTGGGAAGAGGGTGAAGGGCCTACATTTTGGCATGCAGAACAATCAAAAACCCAATCCAGAAAATGACAAGAGAGTCATTGGTATGTGTCAGTGTTCCTGCAATATCCTCCTGCTCATATTTCTGCATTGTAAAAATCCAGCATGCAATTGTGTGTCAAGAATGGAAATTAAAGCTAATCTCCTCAGTTGCCTTATGAATGTCGCACACCAAATGAAGCAATGGCCATTTTGCTTTCTTGTCTTGCTATTTCAGTAAATTCCTTCTCTGTCCTTTTCACCTAGCAGTATCTGGGAAACACACACAGAATTAAGCACGCCCATCTACACAAGTGGGAGAGCCAAACACAAGAATTACACTGATCTTGGATAACTTACCATTTAGTGTAGTTTTGATAATTCACACTCTTTCGGAAAGGTTGATCAGAGGTTTTGATGGGGATCTTGGTAATGCAGAACATGTTTGTCCACACATCCCGTATTTTGAACCAGATGTTTGTGATTTACCAGCTTTTTCCCTTTTATCTCACTGCAGGCCAGTAGTAGGAATTGGATTATTTTCTTGATTGATTGGTTGGAACACATGAAAACCATCTTAGGCCACGTATGTTTTGTAAACTACAAGCTTGGCCTGAAAGCTGTATTTTAAGAAATAATGTAATTAATCAAGAATAATGTTATTTTAGTTAAATTTAACACACTACTGTGATTTTTGCCATGTCATTGATTGTATCACTCAATATGACAGCCAACTCTACCATCGTTATTAACAGAATATAGTGACTATTGAATAAAGCTTTTGCAAAGATATATATGTACAAGCTGGCTAAAAAAAGTGTTAATAGAATATGCCATTATAAAAATCTGGGGTCTGTTTATCTGGATTGGTTTGTTTGGTGGGATTTTTTGACACATTTATGTTCAAAAATTGCAAAAGCTTGTATTCTTTACTTTTTAATTTTTTGACTTATTTCTTATTTTACATGGCAGTTTGTTTTATATTCTAAGTTTTTTGCTGCCTGCAACAGCTGTACTGTCTAACCTATAGCAGCCAAGTTAGAGGGAACAGGTTCTCTAGTAGTGAAATCATTAGGAGGGAAAAAAAAGGAGATTGGCGAAAAAAGACCTTGAAAGGTCATTCCAGTCCATCCCTGTTCTGAGGCAGGAAATGGGTAACTGGCTCATCTCTGATAGATGTTTGTGTAGGCTGTTGTTAAAAACCACAAATGCAGGGGATTCCACAACCTCCATAAACCTATTCCATCAAATCTAGAATTTAAGTTGAGGGATTTTTTTGTTGTTGTTTCATTTTTTCATCTTCTTCTTTGCTGCAAATTAAGCAATTACTTGTTATAGTTCAGGTGGCTACTGTTGCTTGTGGCTTTCTGTATGCTGCTGTCGTAGTTTGAACCCAGCCAGGCAGCACGTTCACCCACTCAACCCCTCCTTCCTGCCC
>NDXB01011266.1:2731-78159 GCA_002631895.1 Agapornis roseicollis
GAGGGGACAGGCAGCTGGAGGGATCACAAGTTAAAAATGGCACTTCTATACTCTGCAGATTAGTTTTCATGAAGCTCTTAAACTGAAGATACCTAAAATACTAAGTCTGGTTTTGCTCTGGTCAGTTTGGTGAATTCAGATGCTAAAAAGCATCTGATTAACTGAACAAGTTGACATACGGCAGAGAACAGGCTTGACAGACTTTCAGAGCTGCAACTGCCTTTTCACTCTAGGCTAAGTTCTTCAGAACAGCCCTCAGGGAAGCCTGAATGCTGCCCACACCTACTGCTTCTCATGCCAGCAGGCTGCCTCGGACTAATCATCTGGTAACTTTCAAGGGACAGTAATTAAAACCCTGCAACTTTGCAGTCATGATGGAGTTTACATGCTGTATCAGTGCTGCTCATCTCCCCTGGTGGATACAAGAGATTTTGTGTAAGGATGCCACATTACTTTTTCTACTACTGTTTAAGTCTGTTTCCACAAATAACAGTTGTAAACAGTGCTGACTTGATTACAACCTTATTCTCATGTAATAATAATCCCATTATCTAGTACAGAAATTTCCCAGCATCTTATCTGTATTACTAGATTCAGGATTATGGTCAGCTATGCTTAAGCATTTTCTAAGGTGCTGACTGATGCAGACTTTAAATAGACAGCAATATTATACAGAGGTAAAATAAACCTCTGTGCTATGAAATTAGCTGCTACACTACAGGCACCCTACAGAAATAAGAGATTACCTCATTTACTAATGACCCATGAGAAACAAACTCCATATGTATGTTGTCTCTTAGCTACTCTTCTGGAAAGCAGCTCACTCTGTTAACTGAGCACTGTAAATACCTAATTTAATTACATCTCCAAGAGCCTGAGAAAAATGTATTGAAAGCACTCTACTTGATTACAGACTGTCTAAAGTAACAGACCTATTGATCTGGTTAACTTCAAGCTTACTCACCTCACCCAATTTCATTCAAGAAGAACAGTAACTAGATTTTACTTGGAACTCCTTCCCACTCTCCAGGGAAATAATCTGAAGTAACTTTGAGTTCAGGTGGCATACAGAAAATATTTGATAGGTCAAACATCTATTTTGATGCAACTAAAATGCATCCAAAATGCAAATATGGTTTCCAGTGAAGTAATTACATAGTGTTGCTTGCCAGGTCATATGCCACGAACAAACTTCTCTGGTGGGGGTAATAAACTGGCTGTTCTGCAAGTTCAGGATGATATTAAAATCCTTATTTCAATAAAGTCCTGTATGTGTGCAAACTAAATGAAAACTATCATGGGGGGAAAAAAACCCTAACCAACCAACTAACCAAAACACCACCTACCAGCTGTGCCTGAATATAGAGGCTGCTTGATTTTGCTATGCTCAGTGCCAGTCCAACATTAACCCTTTGTCTACTGGGCAAGGCATCCATCCAATCTGTCTAAGAAGAATTCCCTTAATTAAAGAAGAATGAACATTTAAACTGGCTTACTGTTTACAAAAGACAGCTCATAGTCTCTACACATCAATTCAAGACTCTCCAGGATCAGTGGTCTGAACACCGTTTGGGTCAGTAATGTCCCACTGCTGCTATGACCCATAACTGCTCTAACCACTTAAGATGATAAACAAGTTGATGACCTGAATTCTGTTTCCACCAGAGATGCTTCCATAACAAGAGATACGTTAAGAACACATGCAGCATCCCTGGTAACAGATCCAATAGACCAGCAACTAGTAGATCAGCATGATTTTGGCCTAGGCCCTGCCTATGGTAAAGAAATTGTGAAATATTCAATAATACAGCCAGTACTTGTGGGGCTCCACCAAAGCTTGGTTCACAGGGACTGACCAAGTCAAGAAGTATCCATGCACACAGAACTGAAGAGCATCTTTCTCATCACCTAACCCAACCTTCTGCTACTGCTGTCAGCAAGGCAAAGCATAATAGTTTTCTGCAGAGATACTAACGCTAACTCTAGATTTAATGCAGCTGTATTAACTGAACCAATTAAAAGTACACTTTTTTGCTTTCCTTTGGATGCAATCCTAATGTAACAATCCTGGTTTTAATAGTTATCCCTGCACAGTATTTAATTTCATTATATAAACTTTACCTATAACTTATTATTTATGTTTATACATAAATTATATATTTATATATACATAAATTGTATATGTAGTCCATTACATATAACTTTAATATTTTAAAGCTCCATATAGCAAGTAGTAGCCTTACTCCTTACTGTTTCTTCAGAACCACGGTCCTCTTGTCTGTTAAGATAACTCATAGTCTAATTTCTGGCCTAATACAGCCACAAGTGGTTTGCATTAATCTGCTCTTGCTCCAGTTTTGTCCTTATGTTTGAGTAGCCATTAGTTTTCATTCTTACCTCCTTTCTTGAGTACTTGTAAAGAGAAATCAAATTTAGATTTTGCTTTGCAGCTTGAATCTCTTTAAGTCACTTCTCTAAGTAAGCTACCTATTTCTCTGAGCATCTTCTACATCTTTTTTTTGCCAATTTAAGAACTTTTTCAAGTGTAAGCAGTAAGAACTACATATAACATTTCAGATCAGATCTCACCACTCTTTATATGTCTTTCAAATCTCTACTGGAAATAACTTATTTGGTACAACCTAGGATTGAATATGTCACCATGCATCACCAGCTCTGTCACTGCTGATCTCTGAGGGTACAATCACCACTTGTTTCCCTTTTTTTTTTCCCTGAGGAGCACCTGGCTGTAGGCATAAATAAATGCTTGCTACCAATCTTTTAGCACCTTAACCTGTATTATATAATTCACAGAATCATAGAATAGTTCAGGTTGGAAATGACCTTAACAGCATTTAGCTCCAACCCCCCTGCCATGTACTTCTCACACTTTAAATCTTTCTCTATTAATTCTATCCTCAAGGCTATCTATTTTTGACTTGTTTGATATCCCAATACTTATCTGTATCATCTGATAGTGTCAGTACCTGCATTTGTATTAAGCAAATTTCAGAAGCAAATACTTCTGTTCTCTGCTCACTTACCCCCTTCTTCTCCCACCCCCATCCTGCAACCTACAATAATTCACTGGGTGCACAAATGCTACTTCTGTAGCTCAAGGGATAGTACTGCCTCTGTGTAAAAAGAAGTGTCAGTATAAAACCTGTCCAGAAACTTCAGGACTGAAGACATCTTACACTTACGGTATATCACAAAAATAAATTTTACAAAGGAAAAGTTGAAGTGGTCCTGTTTTATGTGACTGCAGATTACTATTCTTCCCTCATTACACATACCTTTTCTTAAAGAGAGCCTAGACAGTTTTTCACAGGTAATTTGTAACTGTATCTAAAGATTGTAAGTCTCACACTACAAGCTTCATGCTAAAATGATACAGTCACTAGGGAACTACATTGGTTTAGAAACAGTATTTGTCTAAAAGATTGATCTCCTGGCAGTAGGTAAAAAGCAACACTTACAGTAATTTTACTAAAATATAGTCGCCCAAATTGTCATAGAATCATAGAATAGTTAGGGTTGGAAAGGACCTTAGGATCATCTAGTTCCAAACCCCCTGACATAAGCAGGAACACCTCACACTAAACCATGCCACCCAAGGCTTCATCCAACCTGGCCTTGAACACCGCCAGGGATGGAGCACTCAAAACCTCCCTGGCCAACCCATTCCAGCATCTCAGCACCCTCACAGGAAAGAATTTCTTCCTTATATCCAATCTAAACCTCCCGTTTAAATTTGAACCTGTTACCCCTTGTCCTGTCACTACAGTCCCTAATGAAGTCCCTTCACCCAGCATCTCTATAGGCCCCCTTCAGATACTGGAAGGCTGCTATGAGGTCTCCACACAGCCTTCTCTTCCCCAGGCTGAACAGCCCCAACTTTCCCAGCCTGTCTTCATATGGGTGATGCTCCAGTCCCCTGATCATCCTCTTGGCCCTCCAGATTAAACACATAAACTTGAAACTGCTTGTTCTAAAATCAAAATTGTTCCCTATCTAGACAAAACTCTGCAGATTCACCAGGGATCAGTTAACAAATTTTAAAAGTAATTGAGCCTGAGGTCATGTTCTTTCTGAACTCTCATCCTTTGTTTATCATTTTTCAGGTTATTTTACTCTGGACTCCACACAAAGCAGAAGGGCTTTATCTGACTTTGTAGCACTACGGAATGTAGACAGGGAAGCAGGACACGGCTGGGGCTATTTGTTGTTCAGTTCTGAGAATTATTACCCTCTGACAGGAGTCCTGCTCTTTTTCTTTCTCCTAATCACAAATTGAATTCCCATCAAAACAAAAGCAATATCTGTTGCTTACAGGAAAAAAATGCGTCTCAGGAAAAATCACTAAATGAACATCTGCTTTCTCTATAGCTGAGTTACATATGCTTCCTTGCAGATGAGTATCAGGTTTTTTGGTAACTCATGATTTCTGACATCAGGTTGTTGTACACTTTGGCTGCTCATCACACACTTTTTCAATTACATTCAGGTTTGTTCCAGTTCTTTAATTTGTATGGCTCAGCTTTAAGAACAAAAACCCCTACAGTTAGTGCAGGAAGCAGTATTAAAGAGAAGCTTGTGGTGACAAAATTACATAGGTTAGGCAGAACAAGAAGCATGATCAATGCAGCAGCCTTACCCTTCTACGCAGTCTGTCCCGTTCTTCACGAATAGCATTCATGGTGGCCTTGGTCCTGTTCAGCTCCTCCTCTTTGCTACACAGCATGGCTGTGAGGCTCTCATTCTCTTCTCGCAGGCCAGCTAGCTCCTTTTCCCATTGAGATCTCTCTTCAGACAGATTTGGATAAAGCTCACGTCCCAGTACACACTCAATCTCTTCCACAGTCTGCAAAAAATAGTCATCAAAACCCAGAAAGGAGCAGAGAAAAAGACTGAACAAGACCAATGGTACAAAGGACATGAGTGTAACAATCAACTATATATACACTTTTATGTACATATCCAGCCCCACAACACCATTAGTTTTCTTCTTTTGTTTCATAAGTAATATTAAAAAAATATTGTTGTTTGATAGTTTGGACATTTAATCAAAATATTTCATACTGACCAGCATACATTTTATGAGCAAGTAAAACATACCACCCAAGAGTGACAGTAATCGTGACAGTTTTATCTCAAAACACTTTAAAACAAGTTAATGACACCTTGTCATGGGTAAGCACTGTGCTGCTTGTTTCCTGCCTGAATGATATGCAGAAAGCAGCAGCCTGTGAATGTGCATAGCATGGAGTCTTTCTCGGTTTTAAACCAACTCCACAAAAGAGAAAAGAGTGGGATAGTAAAAAAAGAAGAGCCTCCTTTCCCATGTTGTTAAGCACTTTCTTTCCTAGAGGTGACAGAGAGATAGAAGAACACTGGCCTCAGCTGGGCTTATGTTATACAGAAGATGTATATACAGCCCTTCTAGTGCCTACAAATGGCCAGGTTTCTCTGGGGCAGATAATGCCATTCAGCATTTCTTGCTCTATTCCCTTGCTCAGAACTGTGCCTTGTAGCAGCCATTCAGCACAAAGGATATTTAGCAACTTCCACTGGGTGAAACTAAACTAGACACACACAGCCCTATCAACAAAGCAATACCAACATGCCTAAAGTTTCCATCAGACTGGTCATTCAAGATCTTGAAACAATGCATAACACTCAGTGCGTCAGGTAACCATATGCAGTTCTGACCCTACTACACAGTGTATGCTGTGCCCATGTTAAATTTTTTCACTTATGGAACAACAATCACAGCAGTCAAAAATCCTCTAAACATTGCTTATAGCTCTGAATCTTTCCAAAAGCTGTCTGCATTAAACTAGTAGGAAGAAACATGAAAACTAAATGAATATATGATGCAGCTAGCAATCTAAAAAGTTTCAATTCCCTGAATAATCCAAGAACAAACTATAGCTGAAGCCTACACTTTTGAGTTTAATATGGAAAATAAACAACTCATGTGCCAAGGTAAAAAAGTAGTTTACTTAGTTGTAGAGGAGATTCAAAAGGACTTAAATTTTTTATGTAACAAGAATGACTAACTGAAGTTTATGTTCCTAATTTTGGAGGGTCTAAAAGAAACAACTAAAGTACAGCTGTAAATGACAAACCAAGCTGAAAACACAACACTGATCTTTTTCCTGCAATAAATCTTCCAAGTGTTTTCAGCATTGACACTGACATATCAGTGAAATTTTATTATTTGTCCATTATAATGAAAGCTTGGTTATTTATTGTTATCAATACCAGTACACTAATCTTGAAAAACAGATTTTGGCTACAGCAAGACTCCTTAGTGAGGAAGAAAAGACACTCATACAAAAGGAAAAAAACCCTATTTTTAACAGCTAATTCAAGATGCCTCTACAGAAGCAGCAGGGACAAAACTTTTGGAATCAGGCTGAGTTTTCCTTTAAAATCATATTTCAAGCCTCTCTTCAATAAAACTGCAATATGTTCAGAGTCATAAATATAAATCTCCATTTACAGAGTATCGACACTAATTCCACTTACACATTAAGCAGTAAGCTTAAACTTCTTTTCTAAAAGAATGCTTTGTATCAGTTTCACTTGGACCGATACATCTGAAACTATGACAAAGTAAATTATTTCAATATCACATGAAGATGAATTTAAGTTCTGAATAAGCACAGAGTGGTTAATCTGGCAGTCTGAAGAGAACCTCTGTAACAGCAGAAGCATTCTTTCTTGATGATGCCAGCCTTCTTTCAAACAGTGCCTCTTAGTTGTTGTGTTCTCCTCTCCCA
This sequence comes from Agapornis roseicollis, assembly GCA_002631895.1. NCBI lineage: Eukaryota > Metazoa > Chordata > Aves > Psittaciformes > Psittacidae > Agapornis > Agapornis roseicollis. The sequence goes on from NDXB01011266.1 coordinate 9,520, forward strand.
TCTTCACTCAAACTCTCCTCTTTCTTCCCTGCTGTTTCCTCACCCGTCTAATGCCAAGTTCTAATACTGCCTCCTTCTACCTTATTCCCCTGCTCCTAGTCTTGCTATTTTTGCAACCCCTCCTTTCCCAAAGACTCTTCTCCTCAGAGCACTACTAGGGGTGATAAGCCTAGAACAACACTGAAAGACTGTAATGAAATAGCAGTAACAGGGGCTTATCACAGAGCTATCTTCAGACAGGCTGATGCTGTTTCTCCAGACTCCACTGCTACCATCTGCCCACACAAGTACAAAGTTCAGGCAGTGACAGCATCAGCATGCATGTGACAATCATACTAACGGCTGCCCTGTAGTCCTTAACAAGGCAAGGGAACTTTCTGCTCCTTCATTTTGACATGACCAATAGCCTTTTGCCCACTAAAATGTTACCACAATTCTCCTGTTTGACAACCAACATGCTACCATCCTCGATGATAAATAAAACATCAATACTATACATGGATGTACCTATGTAAACTACCAGGGTTTTTATTTTTCTCTAAAGCAGTATCACAGAGCAGTTTCATCCAGCCTGCTGCTGCACAGCAGATAAATTCAGGTATAAGTTCATGGATCACAGGATCAAACTGCAATGTAATGTACTAAAAGCATTAGTTCACCAGGGAAGAAATAAGCCAACAGTCATAGAATCATAGAATAGTTAGGGTTGGAAAGGACCTTAGGATCATCTAGTTCCAGCCCCCCTGCCATAAGCAGAGACACCTCACACTAAACCATGTCACCCAAGGCTTCATCCAGCCTGGCCTTGAACACTGCCAGGGATGGAGCACTCACAACCTCCCTGGCCAACCCATTCCAGTGCCTCACCACCCTAACAGGAAAGAATTTCTTCCTTATATCCAATCTAAACCTCTCCTGTTTAAGTCTGAACCCGTTACCCCTTGTCCTGTCACTACAGTCCCTAATGAAGAGTCCCTCCCCAGCATCCCTACAGGCCCTCTTCAGATACTGGAAGGCTGCTATGAGGTCTCCACGCAGCCTTCTCTTCCCCAGGCTGAACAACCCCAACTTTCCCAGCCTGTGTTCAGTCAAAGCAAAAGACACAATATTTCAGATTTCCTTTCATGATTCCATCCATTTTAAGTCTCCAAGTTCTCTGTCTGAGAAAGCAGGAAAGGAGCCATGGGTGGAACTCTGGAGAGGAGCTTTACATGTAGGTTTTGCTATATTAAACATATTGATGACACATTTCTCTAGCGTATAATGGGACCATGTTGGAGAGATTCCTATCCTCCTAAAAGGTTAATAACCTTAGCATGCTATCGCTTGTCAAACACAAACAATCCCAGGCTCTACAGCATAGGCAGCGAGGAAGAGTCTTTCCCAGAAATGGCTATCCATGTAGAGATCACATGAAAATAAAATGCCTGCATTTTGGACCAGGAAAAAGTTGCTGACAGTTACTTATAAAAATTTGAGTGTAGTTAATTTGAAGCAACAGCAAATAAATGGGATTAAAATAAAAGTCTTGAGAATTAAGCTTATGGCAGCTACTTTGACACTGTTGAAGCTACCTCCTGTGCAAGTTTTTATTTCATCTCAATTCGGAGATCTCTGTGGACCTTACACAGACCTTCCCCTATCTGTTTTCCAGGATCCACAATCTTTCTCTTGGTGAATATTGACTTTGAGAATACTTACCCTTAAAGCACCATATAATATTGAGTAACATTAAAAGTATTGATCCTAATCCTTCAAGACTCTCAAACAAACCACTTTAAGACTGTTCCCAAGGAACCCAGAAGTCAGACTGTCTGTTGCTCTCAAATATAGCCACAGCCTTCCAACTACAACTCAATATTTATTTCTTTATAGACCTTTATATTCTTCAGGCACCACCAGAAAGAGAGGGGACCTTTCCCAGTAGTATGCAAAAGTATCTAAGCCATTTAGATTGATCACAGACCTCCCCACTTTAACAGCAAACTTGTCACTGTATTTGTTTTTATATGAATGAGTCACTGACACAAAAAACTTGTTCATCTCATTCCCTGTATTTAGTAAGATACTTTTCAGTTCTCTTGGTTTCAGGTTCTGAATTGCAAGCCCTTCATTATATGCGCTATTGGGCATCCATCTTCTTGTTCTGTTTACATATACAATAAAACCAAGACACACAATCAGTTGAATAGTTCCTGTGTCTGGCATGTGTCATTAGAATAAATATAATAGGCATACTTTGTGTTAAACACTATCTTCATATCTTAAGACAGTCATCACTTACACACAGTTTAAGACATTTTATCTTCAAATTTCAGCAAGTATTACATACTGTGCTTTCAGTTACCTGTCAGTGAGTAGCTGTGTGATCTGTGACCTTGGGCAAGTCACAACTTATTTACTACATAACTTTCAGAAGATAAATTAAATGCCGAGTGTCCCTGTTTCTCTGAGATGAGCATAAAACAAATAGATTTCTCATTTGTTCTTGAAATTCTACTAGTAGCTTCTCTGGGCCCTGGAGAATTCAGTGTAAAACAGGTGCACTACTGCTTACCCAACACACAATGAGCTGGAGTTGATTTCTGTGAAGTACTTTGACACCTTTGGAAGTAAAGGGCTATTACAACACAATGTGACAGGATATTTCAGGCAAAGTATATGCTGCATTTAGAGCCTAATGTTACCATTACCTTAATGGCTAAATCACAATGTTCACTGGCGGTAGTGAGTTGTTCAATATGTCTATCCACTTCTGCTACCGATAAACTGCAGCTGCTTTTCTTCCTCCCACAGACAACATTTTCCAGACCTGTCAGCACTCTTTGCAGTTCTGAATTCAAGTCACTACAGTTATCTACAAGAAAGCAAAAGAAAACAAAAAATTATCTCAATAATTAGTGACTCAGTGAAAAAAAAAATTAACCCAGGAAGTGCCTGTTCAGAGCCGCTGCACTGATATTGTTCAAGGAATGTCCTTGCAATATGCCCATTTTTCCTCACAAAGTGATAGGCTTAAACACCATCATCACATTAACTGAAATAATGAATTACCTCCCATCTGACAAAAACCCCTCCCCTACTTATCTGAAGTGTTCATTCTTTATTCAAAGACCTCTTTTCTGAAGAGCATCACTTTAAGACACCACATGCTCCCAAAATAGGGATTTTCTTCTATTTTTTTTTTTTTTGCCTAGAGATAGGCCTTTTCAAGGCCTATTACTCTGATTTTATTACCCCGAGAGGTTTTTCCTCTGTAAGTTCAACATTTTTTTTCTGCCTGGTACACTCGCTGACACTATGACTTGACATTTTTCGAAGGAACTTTTGTGGTTGTACTTATGCACTGCCTGATTGAAAAAAATCCTGGTGTTGAGAGAAATAATCGCGATCTATATGTTCCATTTTCACAGCTATTTCTTCTTCTGATGCAACTGCGGAATATTCAGGGACCATAACAGCACACCTTGTTGTTTGTTATGTTCCATAATTCTACAACCACGTTAGCAGCATATACAACACTATTTTGATTACAAAATGTGACAGTCACTTCCTTTTCTGTCTTTAGGCAAAGCTCTTCTAGTGTCTCGGGTGTTGCCACGGTGTCCTCCATTTCTGTGAAAAGCAGTGGTTCCCAGTACCATGCTATCTCACTTCAAAAAACTATTTTTGTTTTTCTTAGGCTTACACCTGACAACAGACAGCGGCAGTTCTTCAGGCAGGCACGTGGTAGAACTCACCCTTGTGCTCTCTTGGCTGTGCTGATTTTTATTTCTGGTATGCTACTTCAGAGTTTGCAGCAACTACCAGCTGTAAAGCATGCAAGCGGTACACTATGAGAGAGCAGTATGATATATTACTAAAACCAATGGCAGGCATCCTTGCTGGAGCATGTCATTTCTATACAACTGCTCCAAGCATTTTACCTCATAGCTGATGCTCCTATAGGGACCTAAAGTAACGTGGCATTGAACTGTGTCTGAAATTTAACAGACATGAGACACAAGATTACAGTAGACTGCTTGATATCTCTCCGTGCAAGACTGAAAGCAGTTGGATGAAGGCATGAGATTATCAGAAAGTAAAAAAAATCCTGTAAATGTGCTGCCACAAAAACACCTCAACAGACTAATGCAGAAACTTGAAACTATCACTGACCAAAAAGAAGAGTTTGGAATGATGTCTGAAACAAGGGGGGCACAGAATTACAAAATAAAATGTAAACCCCTTTAGAATTAGTTTTAAGCAATGTTAAGTTTGATGGCTTTCTAACAGCAGCAATGGAAAATTACTGAGGTGCATGATACATAGAGAAACAAAAATAGAGAGCAGTTAGAGAACATAACAAAAATCCTTGTATGAGATAAACCATTGTAGTTGGCGTTGTTTTAGGTCCTTATGACCTTAGTACAAAAATAAGTGTGAGAAAATAGGATAGAAAAACAGGACACAGGGATAAGGAGTATCTGGGAACGGCAGGTGTCCGGGATGGGCTACAGTTAAACTAACTGATAAGTAGGAGGCTAGGAGGATTATTTGTCTCTGGTGCTAACAAACCAATTAGACTGGCATAAACATCTACTGCGCATGCTTCAGAGGCTGCCAGCAGTGATGAAGATTGTTGGAAGAAGTAAAGGACCCTCAGAGATCCCTACCACAATTCTGTACGCATGCGGGGAGCTTTCTGGAAAATGATGTAATCCATACGTAGCCTCATGAATAAAAAAAATATATCCATATTTGTGTATATATACATGTGTGTGCATACACACATAACAGGATTTATTTTCACAGGAATACAGACACAAACCCCAAAAAGGACAGAATCTATAGAAGAGTTACATGAAAAAAGAAGCAAAATATGGAAAAAATGCAAGAATCTCTTCAGTTAACATTCTTATTTTCCCTATTGCTGTATTTCATCTTATTGCCATGTTTCCCACTGTTAGAAGAAACTTAGATGCATGCTTTGTTATAATGGCGCACAAACCCTGCCTCAGCTCCACACCATTAAGAATAAAACTGAAGCCGTAACCCCAAAATAAATGCTGAAAAGTTAGAATTTTTTTAGTAAAAAAAAGAAAAAAGGGGGAAGAAAATTTAAGTCCTAACGTTAGAATCTATTCAAGTAGAAAATAGTATGTATCAACTTCTGAAAGTAAAAGCTTTAATTTTTGAAGAATATTGAAACCTGTACTAAAATATCTTGGCTCCATACAATATTTTATTAAGTGTAATTTGAATTAGAGATGTGCACATCTATGGGGATGTGACATTGTTGGAATCACAGAAACACAGTAGGATGGCTCCTGTGGCTGAGTGTTGAAATGGAAGGTTACAGACTCTTTAGGAAAGACAGGCCAGACAGAAAGGGAAGGAATATAACTATTTATGTCAATGATAGGCTGGAAAGTGTGGAACTCTGCCTGGGATGGGTGATGTGTCAACAGAGAGCTTGTGGGTCAGGGTCAAAGGAAGAACTGCGATGGGGGACATTACTGTGGGGGTCTGCTACAGGCTGCCCGATCAGGAAGACTGTGTGGATGTTGTTCTCTATAGACAGATATGCTCACAGGCCCTTGTCCTCGTGGGGGAAGAATACACGGACAGTGTTCAGGGAGCTAGGAACCAGGTCTTGCCTTATAAACATACAACTCCAGAGCTGGCGTATTCATTCCAGTTTAAGAAATTGTACAGAAAACCTTTTTTATATGGTTGCTTACAATATAAACATGTTTTCTTCAATATTCAAGTTCACCTGAAGGCAATGAATATTATGCCCACAAGTCAGCCTTCTCTGGAGTCCACACTTCTAAAAGACACCATACTGGAACAAGCAGCAAGAAGTTCTCAGTAAAAAAGTGCACTGCTCAAATGTGCAAACCGCATTAATACAGTTTCTTATGTATGGAAGCAAATATTGCATGTTGCATTATAACCATCAAAGCCTCATGTGGAGTTAAGATTTTTTTATTTAAGCATCACAAGTTCTGCAACAGGGCTTAAGAGTACTATTTCAGTGATTTCCTAGAACACTGCTCATGTACATTATCACTCACGGAAGTTGCCAGACATTCAGCTAATTTACCCAGGGAAGAAAATGAAGACCAACTATTTGATTCTAGATATAAATTAAAGAAATAGTATTCTGAATTCTGGAAATCAGTCACAGTGAGGACTATGTGAGGCTTCTGTTAGTCTACAGCTGGTGAGGCACTGGAATGGGCTGCCCAAGAAGTTGTGAATACTCCATCTCTGGTGGTGACCAGGTTGGATGAAGCCTTGGGTTACACGGTTTAGTGTGATGTATCCCTGCCCATAGCAGGGGGGTTGGAACTAGATGATCTTAAGGTCCTTTCCAACCCTAACTGTTCTATGATTCTATGAAAACGCTATCATACTGAAGGCATATCTGCTTATGCTTACACTGCACACTTTATGGAGTAATTATTCCATACTTGGAGGTTCTTCAAACGATCAGTAATTGTGCTTGGATGACAAAACAGCTGATATTCTGATAGAAAGATACTTGCCTTCTTAGTTCTTAACCAGAAAAAAAAATCAGTTACAGACTGTCCGGAAATACTCTCTCCTTGCTCTGTATTTGAATAGCCTGGGTAAGATTTATCCTTGTCTAAATTCACTTCAGTAAGCTATCCCAATTCCATACTTCAAAAAGGTTGTCAAATTTCAAAAAGTGCAGATATCCTTTATAATTAGGCTGTAAAAATACTGGACATGCTTTCTTCACCCCCCAACTTTTACTCTGTTTTCTAGAGTTAGCCTACTTTACAGGCACCATGGTATGTGAATTGCAATTTTCCCCCCACTCCTCTTTCCCAAAAGTCATGAGCTTTGCTGAACAATCACTCCAGTTTAGACTCAATAGCTATTCCATATCAAGGCGCAGAGATTACTTCACATGCGAGATCATAGTCATGGAAAAGTTAAGCATTTTTGTGATTAACACAGCCTGGATTAATTTATATCCTTGCAAAAGACTTTCAAAAGCTATGACACTTTCTGCTGTAAGAAGGCATCATGTTTACTGAGAAGCGTAACTCACCTACGTCTGCAGTGACCATGGTGGACTGATTCTCTGGTACTGAAACAGAATTCTGGTCCATGCTGCATGAATCTTCGTTAACCTCATGCTGGCTTTGGCTGAGCTCTGACCGCAACTCTGAATACTCATCTTCCTCCCTGTGAGAGAGAGCAAAGGCAGAAATAAATCCTCTGAAGAAATAGCATGACCGTTATTTCATACATGTAATATGAAATACTGTATGCCAAGCTGCAGGATACAATCCACAGAAGTCTAAGTGTTTTGTCCAGCCAGCATAGAAGGTTTTATACCCTTTACTGCAAAGCAACTGTGCTATGCTCATAACAATTACTTGAAGCAGCCAGCACCTCACTTCCATTTCTTTATTCACAAGTTCATTATTACTCCAGACCACTGTACAAGGAAACAATGGGTGGAACTGAGTGCAAGTAAGGATGTGTGCAAGGATATATAGTGCTCCACAATAAATCCTGAAATGGCAATTCTTAATCAATCAGCATAAGTGGCTTTTGATCCCAAAGTGGATTAGCAATTACTGATTTTGGTCTCTTTTCTCAGTTCAAACATACCATCAGCTGTGTGCAAAGCAAGTGTTCACATGCACAGACCTGCATATGTGTATCAAAATGCTACTGGGAACACAAAAATTCTTTCCTTTTCTCAAAAGGAAGAGCATGCATAAGTGAGTATAACATTGAACTGCTGGAGTAAGTGGAAAATAAAAAGCCTCGGTTACCTAGGCTTTAACTCATTTGTCAAGCTGGTTCTACTAAAATAACTGAGGACACAGGATACTTTAGCTAAAGCTAGTAAGACTAAAAATTTAGAGGGCTTTTCCCTCTTGTCTCCACACAAAGAGTTCAAAGAACTAGGAAAGAAGTACACGAGTAATAGCTTTGCCTGAAAACACTGGTAAGTAAGCAAACAGCCTCCATTTTGTTTAAATTAAACAAATGCAGAGATTTGTTTTGCTTCAGACTCATCAGAAAAGTGTGTGAATGAAACTCTCTGTATTTGGAACAATGAGAAACAGCAAAGAGCTATCTGGGGATCTGCATTTGGGAAGGGCACCTGTAATGGTAAGCTTGCTGTGTGTATGCTACATGTTGATGAGTGTTTCTTACAGAAGGATTGCAGGATTCAGCCTGGAGACGTGTCTAGGTTTGCCAGGCAATACAGCAGAGGAGATGGCCCATACATACAGAGAACAATGACAGAAGTAAAGTCTGATCTCAAAGTAGCAGAGGTGACAATTTGTGAGACAGGTCAACTCAAAAAAGGAGCTTCAGTTTGCTTGCCAAGAAGGGTTTTCCAAGGTCATTTCTACAGGAACTATTATGCTCTTCTACCCCTTACATTCACATCAGTGCAAAGGAAGTCTGACTTTATCACAAGCACTTAGTGACTATTATTAAACAAAAATGCAGGTCAGCTGGTTAAAATAGATATTTTGATAAAAAAATAAGTCTTTACGGTATCATGCAGTACATGTTTAAGAGAGTGTGAGAACTAAATAATTAATAGCAAGAACTGAAACAGTGTAATGAAGACAGATAAGTGCAGGTTTATGTTACATGAACTTGTTTATTATTAGCCACAGCACAAGACAGGAGTAATTAGCTTTAGACAAAAACAATTCCCAAGCACTCTATCAGTTGCATTTTTTTTTAAACTGAAGGTAAATAATCTTTCCTTTCATGAAACAACTAGTTCTACATTTTTAAAACCTAAATTACAAATGTGCAAGAGGCTGTACTGATCACAAAACAATGCTGCACACAATAATAATGTCTTACCACTCTCCTTCTGGATACGATTGCACAGATTTTTTTGTTTTCAGTCCGACACAAGTTCATCTAGCTAGCACTAGTGCTGTTTTTCACTTTAAGCATCCTCAGTATCTTGAGGCAGTTGAAAAGTACATCATGCAGCAGGACTCGCACCTTTTCCAATAGCTCAAGCCAGAATCAGTCTCTGAATGAGCTAATGCTTCTTAGACCTGACCAGAAAGATCAGAAATCCATTTCTAGTAAAGCAACAGCAAGGTCAATCAGTCTCTCCATCACCAGTATCATGGGGGAGAAGCCTAAAAACACATGGGGGAATTTGAGGGCACCAGTGAATCTCAAATATAAATTTTGCCTTTAAAATTGAAGTTGGCAGTAACAAAAGATACTGTTGGTGACTCCCCTTTCACCAGAACAGGAGAAGAGTCCTTCACCAGCACTGGAAATACAAGGCACTGAACAGCTGCTGCTGCTGCTGAACCACTAAACTCCTGCCACAGCACTCAGGTGGTGGATGTATTACAACCTCCTGGTTGCTGTCATCGTCTAGGACTTGGCTGAAGAAAGGAGATATATTTGTTCTATGTGCCCTGATGGTTCCCAGTTTTTGGAATGTCATTGTGAGTTGGAGGCAACTGAGATCAGGTCAAGCTGTTCTCAACACAGGGCAGCATGGGAACAATGTTGGAGCAGAAGGGTGTGTTTTATGGGAACATCTGCATTTACCTGCTCTCCGGCTGCAATCAATGATCACAACTGTTGTACAGACACTGAGTAAAACTTGAGTGAGTATTCACCAAAATGGCACACTTTCAGCATCCTTTCACATCACTGACAAGTTCTGCCAGGACAATGGCAAGGTGCACGTTCTCTTCACAGTGCAAAGAATGCACAGCTTCACACTTTAGGTGCCAGCAACAATTCAACAATCATTTTACTTGAACAAGTATTTTTAAAGTATTCTAAAACTCTCAGATTGAGAATACTACAGGTGTATGTGCACTGCAACCCAGAGATTGACTGCTCCCTTTGTATATACTCGAGGTGCCTCTGAACTAGTTCACTTGTGAACAGTGACACATTTGAGATAACATGAGAATTAATCACCAGTGGAAGGTGAGGTGGGCATTGTATGTACTATTCACACCCACAGTGCTATCTGAATTGGATTCACTTAAATTCCATATAGCACATATTTAGAAGCTAGAATCAGACCTCCAGGTCATTGTGTAAATATGATCATAAGTGCCTTCTTCCTCATTAACTCCAACACAACCTACTTTCTGAATATATTTCAGATTAAAAACTCCAAGTCTGAACAAAGGGGTTTACAGCAACTTGACAACTATTTCAGATAACACTTAGCACACACCAATATTCAATGGAGTGTATTTCTGTTTGGTATTGTCAAAGTTACTATTTTTAGAGTTGCACAGATGGACCCAAACAGCCAGTGGTTTAGAACTAAAAACAATTTGGTCTCTTTCCTTTTGCTGAATTTCAATTTGACATGCAAGAAAGATTGTCAATCATACGCCAAAGACTTTTCCCAGCCAAAGACACAATTAAAAAGGAAAAAAAAAAAAGAGTTGAGTTTGAATGACTCTAAAACAATACTAAAACCTTCACCTCTAATGCAGACCTAATTCCCTTTTAGTACTTCAGTACTACTGTGTAATTTGTAAATCCTTTCTGTGCTTCAGAGTTATCTGGTGCACTGGTTATATCCAAGTAGTTACAATATGACTCTAACTGGGAAGATCCATTTGATTGGCTCTACCGTCTTCCAAGTTGTACATGCTTGGGAGAGAAGACTGGACCAGGCATACACCTCATCAAAGGACAGAGAACCTTTGCAATGTAAAAAACAATTGTCTTCTAAATTGAAACAGCAGAAGTACGGGTAACACTGCTCCCAACTTCCATTTGACAGGCTAACAGGAACCCCAAGTTAGCACCACTCAGTGAAAGCCATTCACTCCAAAAGCAGGCAAAATGTGATCTACATAATGCTCATAGCCCTTTCTGCCCAGCAGTATTGCAGAGTTTGACGAAAGCTTGTGAATTGAGTCTTACAATGAACTTACAATACTAGCTACCTCCTCCCACTTTCTCTCTAGTAATTTAGACAAGAACACTGTCACAAGTCACACAACTGTAATTTTCCAAGAAAAAACAGAGCAAAGGTGTATGTCTCTAGACTGCTCAAATGAAAAAAAGCATCCTTATCCTAGTAGAGCACTTCTTTAATGTCTTTTTACTCCCAAACCGCTACCATATTGAGGTGGTAATGAGCAAATTCTGCACTGTCACATGTGAAGAACTAGGCAAGCAAGAGACTCATCTACTTGACCAGTGTGAGCATAGGGAGTATCAACTCAGGCACAGCTGTATTTCAGCTTTCTATTTTTGTGAGGTTGTGCTTCCAAACCAGCTGGGCTGTTCAGAGCAGCAGCAGGGAGATGAGACAACTGGAGATGAATGTTGGCTTGCTCCCACAGCCATGGTGATCTCATTTTCCTTAGGGAGTGCTGGAACAACACAGTGTGAGAGCAGCAGCTAACTTCATGCAGCTAACTTCACGTGGGCACTCACACAGCATTTGTTGTAACCAAGAAATAGCTATCAAAACCTAGAAAACTCCTGGAAACTTCTAAAAAAACTCCTGTAAGATTACTAAGACCAGTGTATCACATATAACCTGGGAAGAGGCACAGGCATCGACATGTGACCTAAGCACTTTTTAGAGCTGGTATTACTGAACCACATAAGCAAAAGCCCTGACAATGTAAGGACAAAAAAAAAATCACCCAAACAAAACAAAACCATCAAAAACAAAGAGAGAAAAATTCTTGGAATTACGAATATTAACGAGATTATATAGCTTGCAAGAATCCTCAAATTGTTGCAATACCTTATTCAGATTTACACACTCTTTTTGCTTACTTTCTGCCCCACTTTCTCAGGGTACTACTCACATTCAAAGAGCTACAAATTTAAAGATGATACAGCTTATAGAGGGTAGTCAAACATCCTCCATGAATCTCTGGTTTCTTCTAATTGTTTCCAGAATATTTTTGGGTTTTGGAAGGAACCATGAAGAACGTCACAAAGCAGCAGCACATCAAGCTACATGTTAGGGCTTTTTTTTACAACCTAAAAGCAATACACAACAATCTCTCTGTCAGCACTGGGCAAACATTTAGCTGCTATACAATTAATCCCTCCTGTGCTCTGGTTCAGAGGAAAGTATAAACTCTGAGGCCATAGCAAGGCTTTGTTCCCAAATCCTTTTTACTCAGGACTGTTCTTTTCCAGCTCTTGGGCTCACAGTCCCCAAGGCTCCACCACAGCCAAGGGTGGAGGCATTGTGAGTCACACCTGTCCCAGGAGGGATAGCAGTTACATCACCCTCGCTCCCTTGGGATGCAGCAGCTTCTCAGGGGTGATGCAAGTAGACCCCAGAGTGGATATACAGACAGACACAAGCAGAAAGTATCAGTTCTCCTTCTTCCAGCTGTCGTTACAAACCCTTTGGAATCCCTCCAATTCTACCTCTGATTGCAGCAATATTACTTCACAGTTCCCCAGACACCAAATTATTGGCCTACAAACTATTCCAATCATTAAAGGAAGTAAGAGAATCCAGTAACTTAACAAATATCTTGTTCTCTACCAGGACAAATAAAAACAGAGCCTCTTTGAGCAAAATGAGTTCTCGTATGATAGGACCAAAGAGGTAGGGCATGCCAGTGGTGTGGGAGCTGCTCCAGCAGTATTGTTCTGATGGCTTCAAAACCCTGCAACCCCCAAAGGGGCAGCCAAACTGCACTTCTCATGAGAAGCAGTATTCACTTCCTACCAGGCTCAGTTCTTATGCCTTACGTTCCTGTGCATGCCACTGATGTCGTGTTTAAGACATGATTAAGCATTCATAGTATACACCCAATTCCAATATTTTGTAATTGAACCACTTGGCATTTAGCTTGCCACAGAGTGTTGAAACAAGCCATTTTTATAGATTCTATGTAGTATTTTTCTTAAATGTCATGGAGTTATTTTGCCTTTCATGAAAAAGGGGGAAAAAAAAAAAATCCATGCAGTTTCTCTGATTTTGCCTTTCAACTGGTCTTTTCAATTGGTGGAGCTTTACCAGAGAGGAGGGCAGGATGGCCAACCAGTATCATGCCAAAGAAAGGTGATTCAGAACAAGACAAAAGAGAAGTTTGTCTGTGGAGGTATTAAGCATGAATGTATAAGGGAATTACAGCGATTTTTTTTCAGAGAAGTACTACTGGTTTAGAAAATACCTACCTGAAAAATCTCACTGTGACCATCACTAGTTACGATCATCTCGGAGTAGTCAATATTTGTCTTCTTAATTAAGATAACATGATTCTGTTCCTGCTTTTATAGTGGCATATATATATGTGACAAACCTTTTTTTTTTTGCATAAAAATATTTTCATGGAAGGCTAAGAAAGTAGTTGTAACAACACTGCCTTGTGCTAGTAGAAATGTTTACAAGGAAGAGCAAATGAAGCAGTTATAAAAAACCTTACAGCTAATGGGCATGGAAAACTGAAAATTTGCTACTTGGCTAGAGTACCACATCAATATTACCTACACAAGAGTCAAATCTAACTTGATTTTATCTAAAAAATCCATAGTCTAGTAGTTTTACTGCATAAAGCTCCCTCCTCATTCTAGTCCAACTTTCTCTGTGTGAGAGTAACACGTAAAAGCAAGTGAGGACAAGTGTTTACCTGCTGTCAAACCTGGAATTTATTTTAACACAGTAACAAGTAATGACATAGTTTAATATCCCAAGTTTTGCTGCTCCAAAGACAAGCAACACCATGATTTGTACCATTTTGTTTTGTCACAAATGCCAGTACAAGTAGATGCAAAAACCATTTGAGCCGTATTTTTCATTACATGTTAAAAACAGGTGATCTATAGCATGCCACAAAATAAAGTTAAAAGTAGAGGTGTAAGCTGGGTGGCTACATTTTCCTTTATCCATCACTGCTATCACACATCTGGTACCCTGGCATGTATGTTATGATAAAAAAATATTTATACAGCTGTCGTGGGCTCAGCAGTAGCAGTCATTTTTCTCCTTCTCAGTAGCTGGTGCAGTGCTGCGTTTTTGGCTTTCAGCCTGGGAACAGCACTGGTAACACCGATGGTTTTAGTTCCTGCTCAGTAAGGTTTACTCTGACCAAGGACTTTCTGAGCCTCATGGTCTGCCAGGGAGGAGGGGAAGCCAGGAGGAAGCAGAGGCAGGACACCTGACCCAAACTGACCAAAGAGGTATTCCATACTACAGCACGTCATGCCCAGGGAGGTATCTGGGAGTTACCTGGAAGGACATGCTCTCTTCTCAGTCGGGCTCGTTTCAGCGGGTGGTATCGTATTATCCTGTTATTTCCCTTATCATTATTATTATTATTGGCGGTAGCAACAGTGATTTATGTTATACCTTAGTTACTAAACTGTTCTTATCTCAACCTGTGGGAGTTGCATTCTTTCGATTCTCCTCCCCATCCCTCCAGGAGCAGGGATGGGGGAGGAGGGGAGGGAGAGTAGAAACTGTGTGGCTGACTGGGTTTAAACCACAACAACAGCACAGTGCAGTTCTTTGCAGTGATCACTAGGCTTTGCAAAGTGTGATTTTGCCAGACAGAATGTACTCTTAGGGTGATATTCTGGAGAACACATACCATAATTACGGGCAGATACTCAGTACCAGTCTTAACAAGCCTAACTACCTAAAAGTCATCATCAAATTGTATTTGGAGTAGAATTCACACCGTGTTTTGTACCATTCTTGCATTGGCCTACAGTTTTCCAGGAAGCTGCTGTACCTTATTGTTGTTCCCTGTAGTCGATCAATTTTCTTATTTAATTCAGCAATGATACTGTGCAGCTCTGTGATCCGTTCCTCGTAGCGTAGTGTCGTTTGCTCCTGCAAGTCTTCGTGCTCTCTCATTAGGTGGGATTGTTCACACTAAAGCAGAGAAGCAGGGAACAGAAAAGGTCTTACGAGTAATTGCACAGAGGTCAATACAAGGCAAAAGTACACACCATTAATGGTTTTTTTACTCATCAAACCAACACTGCCTTTGAAAGAAAAAAGGATGGATATAAAATCAAGAGGTACACAAAAACAGGTCATTACAAGATTACAGATGGACTGAATGACTATACACTGTACTCTTTTTGTCCCCCCTCTCCCTCTAAAGGGCAGAAGTTTCCCTTCCTACTTGAACTAAACCCACCATTTGCAACTCAAAACAGCTACAAATATCTCACCTTTCAATCTGTGAGATTCATGATGCATCATGAATCTTCAAGGATCTTCCCTATGTGGTCTGAATTAGGACAAGTCCTAAGGCAGAAACCACATTATTATAAAAACTAACCACACTTTAAGGTTATGACTTACTCTGTAGTGTATTTGGTTTTATTAGCCTGTAAAGATATGATAGCATATTTTAAATTATTTTAATCCTTTATAATAAAATGCTTATTATTTGAACGATTAAAGGGCTACATGGCTGCTCGGTTTCTATGTGTAAGACAAAATCCCTGGTTTAATTTGCCATAGAATTTTAAATCCAGCCCCTCTGGTTTGCTCTTCACATCAGCAAACACTCCACTTCAATCAGAACAGACAATTACAGCCTACTCCAGTTACAATCCAACAGTGCATGGTGATTGAAGTTATGCTTGGTAGTGGCTGGAAAGAGCAAGACTTCAAGACTTCTAACTGTTTCCTCCTGACCACCTGCAGGAAACAATCAAGCCTGCTTGCAATGGCAGAATGGTATGCATTATGCTTTCAATAAAAAAGAAAATCACACACTGACTGACAGTATAAAACCTATACTCATTAATTGAGGACCTGCAGTATAAGATCCAAGTGACATTTCTAAAGGCTGTAATTTATAGTAATGTAGAAAGTCGTCCAGCATTGCTGCTCCAAAACTTTCGCAAATCAAGTATACGCTATATACAGAGGTAACTCCCTCAACCCTTTGTATCATAAATATGAAAATTATACCCAAGCTAGCAGCTATTTTGATTTGCCCTCATATTTTTTGGCCACTCACATTCATAGCTTGAGGACATCATCTTCATAAAAGGCTTCTTGAAAACTAAGATTTATGTTAAGCTTTATGTTTTATTTAAATTTGAATGAATTTTTTTTCAGTATTTTTAAGTTCCAGGAATACGCACATTGAAAGATAGCCCAGATATAAGAGCTCCATCCCACAGACTGCAGCAAAACTGTTTCCTAATCCAGCTGTAGTCAAAAGCACTTTTACCTACACCAAGACAAACAGACCATATCTTTACACTGAAGAGGAGAGGACTGATAAATGTTCAGCTGGCTTTTAAGACTTCATGTTTGCAACAGTATAGTATAATGACTCGCTATTGTAGAATCATTTGACAGTTTATTTCTCACATTTTCGTATCTTAACATCGTATCTGGTTGAAGTACCACCATGGCTTTCAGAGTACAGAAATAGTGTGGAGAAAATGTTGAACAAAAGCTTTAGAACAGATTTCAAGTGCAACAAAGAGTTGCTGCTTCTGTCTTTCTAAACCTAAATTTCCTCTGCACACACTGATACCCACAAATGCTACCAAAGCATTATTCAGATCAATCAATAATGTGCATTTTTTTTTTCTTTTAAACCAAAAGGATGTTTCAGATGGAGTGTATGATAATTCTTTCCAGACAATAAATAAAAACCCTATTACAATATTATTTGTCTTTCTAAGCTGTTCACTGAAAAGCAGGATTTATTTATCTATCTTGACTGAAGATATATGGACTCTTGCTAATGGACCTCAGCCATATTACCAGACTTGCTTTCTGTTTTCTCCAGCCATTTCTCTCTTGGAACAATGATCTGCCCCTAGTTCCTATTTCTTTCCAAATTGTACATATTCAACTCTTTCAATTTATTTGCCTGACAGTCACACAAACTTTTAAAGATAAATGCCTTATACCTTTTCCTTCACCCCCCTTCCAGCCTCATACTTAAGTTCTTATCAAAACCATTAAGAGCGCTAATTCTCTGAGAAAGCAAACAGAGTGATAAGCCACTGAGAGGCTGTGAAAGATGAGCAATTGTTGAGGTCAGCAGAAATGTTGCTAGCACAGTTCTAAGTGTAAGTAAGTGACCTTTCACTTGTTTTTTTGTACAGACTAAAAAAGTTAAATCAATTACAGTATAAATTAACAATAACTGGGAATACCTTTGTCTGACCTTCTGATACTGGGAAACAACCACAAGAACAAGAATAATACGAGGGAGAAGGATGCTAAGAAAAAATATTTTAACCGAAGGATATTATCTCAACACATGATTCTACTGCCTAGTAACATACACAAACTCCTCGGAAAAAGCACTACCAAGTGCAAACCTTTATGTTAAATTCGCAGTGTTTAATCAGAAGACAAAAAAGAGCTCAGTTAGAGACCCATCCCCCAGTGCCTCAGGCCCTGCAGAGTCAAACACTGTCTATAGTATTGTTCACCAAGTACACAAGTCATCACCTGAATGAGCCACCATAATAAACCTGTTTAACAGGCTCACAGAAGCAGAAAATCCTCAAGCAACTGATACAGTATTTTAAAAAGGAATGTCAGATTTTAAAGGTGTAAATCCATTCATCTAATGTTAAGTATGAACACAAGTCCATTGTTCCAAATCCTTGATCATGCAAATGTACATCAGAATTAATTGTTTGGTGATACTCTATGCATACTTGATGTGGAAGAAGACTACAACTAGACAGGGCTAATCCACTTGAGATAAGGACATCACAAAACAGGACAAGTAATTTCAATGTCCATCTGAACACCATGCATTTCTATTTCAAGTTACTTCAAAATATTTTTTTAAAAAGGATGTAAAGAAATATTACAGCAGTAATGGGACTTGTTTCTGTGTCATAAAGAATCCAGAATGATGTAGCATAGTCTTTGTTACACTGTGTCTAGACCTATTATAAAATTCCAGAATAACAGAGGCTAAGCACAAAGGTTGAGAAAGCAGGAGTACCTTGTGAAAAGAAACGAAATGGTAGGAATGATATAGGTAACAGAATTGTCTTTCCTTGCTATATTTCCTGAAACATCAGCATTTTATTAAATCCCACGTTCTATTGTATAATTGCAAAACTCAGTGTCACAGGATGTTGGAAATTCCAAGAATGTAGATGGATTAGAAAGAAGATTAGATAACTCCATAGAGGATAGGGCCATAGAGGACTATTGAAAGTGATGTAGCCTCCTGTTCACAGATGTTGGCAGAAAGGTGGAGGAGTATGAAGGAGGACAGCTCTCTGTATGCATTTCTCATGATCTCCCTTCAGACATCCACTATTTATCACTATCAAAGCGAGGATACCGTGCCAGCCAGGGCTAGCAGAGAGCCCTACATCTCTTCTCGTAACCACAGACAGATTTTTAGAAGAAGACATTTGTTGCAGTGGACCAGTACAGCAAAATTAATTCAAGAGATCACTTCATTGCCAAATGGTACACCAATACAAACATACAAAGAGATCTGCTATCCTACTGACGTAATAGAAGGGTGTGGCCAAATGCTGTAGCAGGTCTCCACAGACTGCAGTTCGGAAATGAACATGCTACAACCACCAGTGATCAATTACGTTATTTTATGAAATTTTAAGCATAGTGTATCCAACCGTCTAACTTCACCATTTGTCATCTAAGTTACTTCAATTGTGTTTCCCCAAATCACCTCCACCTTTCAAATCGCTAATCCTTTCTTCCAAAGCACCTCAGAAGCCTCATGAAATGATGGGAAAAGTATTACCAAAATGTGTTTTAAGAGCTATTTGTTCCAGAGAGCATTTACCACACCTGTTAAAATGAAACACGCACTACCTTTGTTAGCATAGTCCAGATGAGGAGCAGAGATTTAATACTGATCCACTAGCATCTGAATACGGTTATGCAGAATCTCTACTACCTCATATTCAATTTATGCCTTCTGAACCTCTGATTCGCATTAGCGAGGAAGAAATACATTAGACAGAGGTTGTAGAGGAAAAAAAATGTTTGATATTATGCATGATACAAATTTATGAATTTGGATGAATCTCTGTGGAGTGGGAGGAAAAGTTCAAAAAAATATGTTAAGTGAAACATCTACTTTGGAAGATAGCCAACATACCCAACATGTGAGCTGTCCTTATTTCTTGGCTTATTCTTTAGGAAAGACTGCATTTTATTTAATACACACACACACACACACCCCAAATCTATCCACCTGGGGGCTTTTAAAAAAAAAGAAGACTGAAAATAGCTGAACCACAAAAACTTTACATAAACTGTTCATAAAAAAAGTAATTTTTTAATCTGACTTATTTTCAGATTTTGTGTTATTCACAGTTTGGGTAGCAGTTGTCACTACTGTGCTCACAAACACACAGCCCAAGATCACATAAAAATCATGAGCATTACAAACTGAGAACATGCATCATTTGTAACCCATCAAAGAAAGCATCAAACAATTTTGTGCTAACAGAGCATATGTTAGTTGGTATTAAGGATTGATCCTTAATCCTGGTCACCATCAATGGGGATTTGTAACTGTATGGGAGAACCTGCGAGGCACTCTTCACTGGCTAAGAGACAATAGCAGTATTTTTAAACAAAGAAGTAAACCTAAAACATGAACAAACCCCTGTGGTTAGCACAAGACCCTGCAGAGTTATATGTAACAACAAAGTCAGTGTGGTCATGCAGAATGATGTGGATTGTCTGGATACAATAGATGCATCTGACTGTTTAATGACTATTAAATGCAACCTGGTATCAAACTGTATGTCAAAGAGCTGCAGCAGAAATTAGAAAAGGCTCACAGGGTTACAATAAGTAACATTAACTCCCAGCATGGCTCTGACTCACACATCAAGGGGAATGAAAACATTAAACTGTTTTGTATTTCTTGATGTTGCATTGTTGGTCTGCAATGAGAGTACCACTTACAAGCCCCAGAATTTTAAGGGTAGCTGAAAAAACATCAAGGAATGCAGACAAGGGCCAAAATATGGTTGGATGACTGAAGTAAGAGCCTTAAAATCTAGGATGCCTAATCATTTCTGTATTTGGCTTGAGCTTAAGCAACACACAGACAGAAGCTCCTACAGGCTTCTTATTTCTGAAGAGAAATAAGGAAGAAATTCTTTACTGTGAGGGTGGTGAGACACTGGAATGGGTTGCTCAGGGAGGTTGTGAATGCTCCATCCCTGGCAATGTTCAAGGACAGGTTGGATGAAGCCTTGCATGGCATGGTTTAGTGTGAGGTGCCAGTGCCCATGGCAGGGTGTTGGAACTTGATGATCTTAAGGTCCTTTCCAACCCCAACTATTCTATGAATCTATGATTCTAAAATTAAGACCCTAAATTCACAAGATCACAGAATGGCTAAGGTTGATAGGGACCTCTGGAGGTCATCCTGCCAACCCCATATAGAACTCAGGGATGGTCACCTAGAGCAGGTTGACCAAGACCAGGTCCAGGTGGTTTGAGTACTTCAAAAGCTGGGGATTTCACAACCTCTCTGGGCAACAAATAAGATGCTATAGTTTCACAGGACAAAACACTTTGTGGCTATGCAAGTATAAATAAGGATCATTTTGAATTAGTTTCGAAATCTACAGTACTGACAAAAGGTATTTCTCAGAATGACAGTATCAAAACCCAAAGGTTTCACTACCTCTCTACATTTACCTTGATAGGAAAAGATTAATTTTTTTAATGAGCTGTGAAAGCACTAGAGTTCAAACCTTATTCTGACTTAATCCCTTGGCTTCCCATTGACTGTATTTTCTACAACAGATGCATACAGAACTGGCTTACTAGAAGCCAGACTGAGATGACACACAATTCCTCACATACCATGAAAGCACTGCCAATCGGCAATAACTTTTTACCAGTATTAATTTGTGCTGTATTTAATCTGACCCCGAACTGGAAGGGCCTGGTTTCCCAATCCACTCAGATTATGCTGCAATTTTTATATTCTAATATATTCCAAAGCAGTTACTGTTTATATTGGCTTCAAAACAACACTAATGTAATTATTTCTTGGGTTTCTTTAGAAGAATATCATCAGCACATAGAACTCGAAACCCACTGCAACTATGCTTCTTGCAGTCTTCAAATTCTTTTCACTTGTGACATTGCTCAAATATTACACCCTCTCCCCACGTATCACATTCCTTTCTGAAGAGCAAGACAACACAAAACGAAGGACCATGTTCAAAACTGAACTACTGCTCACCTGTGCTTTTGCCAATTTCTTTTCCAACAGGTCACGCTCCCTTTCTGTTTGTTGTAGACGTTTATTAAGCTCCACTATGTCTCCCTTTAATGAAGCCAGGGCTGCTAAATGAAGCTAGAAGACAAAAGGAATGAAACAAATTAACTAATTCACAAGTCACTTGAAGATAAGAGGATTGTGCAGCAGCTGAAATATGTTGAATTCTGTAGTAGTTAAAAGTAGTTAAAAGGAACTTAGTACAACAGAAGTCTCCTGTGCTACTTTTTACAAAGAATTCTCCTCTCCAGACAGCACACGCATCCCTTCATCAGAGAACATATTACACGGATAAATACAAGGAAGTATAATTCAGCTGGAAATATGCATTACTTTAATAGGAGGTGGCTTGAGTTTTGTGTTATACAATCTTACACTAAATTTTTACTCCAATTTGTATTATATAAGGTGCATCATGATTTGATGCCTTCAGACATATAGGGGTCATCAGTTTGGTGAAGGGAATAACTCAATGCACAGAACTAGATTTTATTTTGTAATTAAAGCTTACCCCACTTCGAGCTGCTGCTGTGCAGCTGTTTTTCTCCTTGGTTCTACATCAGTGAGTTTCAGTGATTCTAATCTATTGAAGCCACACATGAAGAACCTGAACTGTTTTTCTTTCAGCAGTAGATTCTTTTGATGAAAGATACATTCCATATTTAACTGATAACATGTGGCAATATACAGCAGACTAGGATAACTAACATAATCTAAATTGCATCAGCTACACTAACTAAGAAATCAAGAACAATTCTTAAAAGGATCCTATACCTCTAACTTACTCACACTCTCTTCTTGTCCTTAAATATCCCATTCATCATTACACTGAAGGCATCAGCTGGAATTCAGCACTCAGTATTGACAACTATAGCTAAAGAATCCATGAGGAAAACCAGCAACTGATACTTTCTTTGTAGTAGTAAAAAAACCAACTGGAAGTTATACAGCATGAAAAAACAGATGTGATCTTTCACACCAGACCAAGTAACACAGCAAACGCTGCTCTGCTGCCAAGATTCAGACTGAAACATACACCCTATTTCTAGTCCTTCAGCCAGTTTCAGTCCTTCCCTCTGACATTTTATTGAGCAGGTCATTTTTAAGTTATTTTTCTAGTTCCATTTCCAGCCAATTTGCGACTGAGCCCTATTTTGATATCAGTTTTACCTTTACAATACTAGAAGCTGGCAAAACCAGAGGTGTTTTCACATACTGACATGAAAGTAGCTATATGACGGCAGAGAGATGTTATCATTTGTCAATGCCTCCTTCGCATACTGTATTGCTATAGAAAAAGCCATCTCTGGCTTCAAGACAGAAAATACAATTTTATGAAGATCTTAAGATGTGAATTTTAGGTGCTAGTAGCTAGTTATGATAGAAGCTCTGGACACCTAATTTTTGAGTTCAGTCAAAAGTATTTGTATTATGTCAGCTATGAAAATGTCTTACACAGGTGCAGTTATTAATTTCAGTATAAATATACATGTACACAATTTCATGTTGTGGTAGGTTTAAGATTCTCAAGGCAGACTCATTTTTCATGTGAAAAAACAGTAATTAGGGCCTGTACAGGCATATGTTATGTAACTTCTTTCAGGTATGCATGCTGGAATATCTTAATAAACTCAGCATCACCCTGGCCATCTTGAAGTTTTCTTGGTCTTCACCCTAAAGCTTTTCTTCCTGCCACAGGAAACGAGGCAGTGGTTTTACAGTGTGGAGAAACAAGAATCAGCCTAATTGTGCCAATCTGTAACTGACTTTCAATTTTCAGGAAAGCTAGTGACTTTATAAGCCCCTGTTTTACCTTATTTCATTAACAGAGGGGAAGTGTTACCATGAAGCTCATCAGTTTGTTAATCACATCTTGCACTCCTCACCACANTTGTATCTGTTTGTAACTGACTTTCAATTTTCAGGAAAGCTAGTGACTTTATAAGCCCCTGTTTTACCTTATTTCATTAACAGAGGGGAAGTGTTACCATGAAGCTCATCAGTTTGTTAATCACATCTTGCACTCCTCACCACAGCTTTCAAATAACACATGAAAAAATCACTACAATTCTCTAAATTGAGTAAGACCACGCTACACAGTCATATAAGTACACTATAATTAAATGATTGTACACTATAATTAAATGACCACCAGCTGTGGTTTTAATTAAATACCAGAGCAATAATGTCCATACACATGGCGCTGTAATACAAGAGGACACTGTTAATTTAAAAATCTCAGTGAAAAACAACTTGTTCTCTGAACACTGGAACTAACAAGGCAGACTTCCTATGGATTTCCTTGTCCTATTCTCACACTGCAGTCAGCTCAGCTCTTCTTCATATTCCCTAGCACACCTCAAACTGAGTAATAGACAGCACTAATTGTGTCTAGTTTTATAGTAACACTTCTGCCTGGCCTGGCAGCTCCTTCCAAACAAGGGTATCCAATGAGTGAATTACATCAATACAGGGTCTCTTTTCTGCAAGTAACCAAAAGATGTCTTTATTAATTACAAGGAAAGTTTGTTTCATCTTTTACGGTCCTTTCCTTTCATTACGTGGACCAGTTCAGTTTCCAAGTATTAGTAAAACAATAAAAACCCCAAACAGCTAGCTTACTGCAAGGGAAGACTAGACAACAGGAAGTACAGGAAGCTGCAACACAGAGGAGGGCTGCCTGGTGTACTCTTCAGTTTCATGTATGCATTCAGTCCACTCAGCAGTATGGCATGCTCAAGCGGTGCTGTGTCAGTGACAATAGATAATGGTCCATGGTGAAACCCAAAAATAGAAAAGTACTGTTTGGCATGGGCTGTGGGAACATAACCTTGAAAATAGGGGAGTTAACAGTGCTGTTAGCAAAAGGGACTCTAATACCAGTAAACATCTGTTCATATACTGGCCACACGTGAGCTGATGTTGCAACTTGCAATTTTACAGTCCAACTCAAGGAGGGATATAAGGACCTGTGCAGAGACAGACAGGTGAGAAGGCCAGATGCACATCTTGATTCGAGAGACACCCTGATGATGCACTGCCTACCACCCCTCTGACTGGACAATATGTTCCATCTCCTTCTTGTGCTCAGTGGTACCCCATGCAACCAGAGGTTGGTACATATGTAACCTGCTTCGCATTAACACATATATATTTGCTTTGCACTAATAACTCAATAAACAGACTAGAGCATTTGACTGCTTACATTGTGTTTGGTGTCCAGTCTTTGCAAACTAGCTGTCTTAGTGGGCTCTCCTGAGCTTTACATGCAATAGCCCTTAATTCCTGAAACACGGAACACACTTTTAGAGAGATGTCCACCAGCATGGAAGGCGTACCTCGTACCCATACTACTATAAGAACAAGGAAAACCCACTGAACAGGTGATTGAAAAGCTAAGCCAATTAGGGGATTTTACTGGGGCTGGGCTTGGACAAAGCAGTTCAGGACCAGGGGAGAATAGGAAAGGAAGAGATATAAAAAACTGCAAGCCACCCTGTTCCTGCTACGTGGATAATTAAAAGAAGAATTGCTGATAGTGCACCTGGGTCTGGAGCAGGCCAGGGAGTGTTTGTGTGCATGGGTGCAAAGTTGGGCTGGGAAACAGCCTGAGGAGTGGTTGTTTACAGAATGGAATTTATAGTGACTGAAGACAGTCACTGTGGTTGATGTGGTTTCTGTTTGGCTTCACAGCCCAGATCTAAACCCTCTGGTGTTCCAGCGAGCCACCTGTGTGTCTGTTTGGGCCTGGAGGTGAGTGCCTGGATCAGGGAGGAGACTACTTCTTTCAGGGGTGTTTGCCTGGGGTCTCAGGAACCCTATGTGTCTTTTTATAGACCAATTGGACAATGCTATGCAGCGGCAGATTGATGGTCACAGGACTGCTCACGCACTTTCATTTCAGCTGGCATATGTGGGTGCAGGTGGGGATTGTGGGGCTGCGTTAGCCCCAGCCAGAGGAAAATTTACAGACATTGCCAAGTTGGTTGGGGCATGCTGGGAAGTTGGAGCAGAGGCTCAGAGGGCTTCTGTATTGGCTGCTGAATTAATTATTCTGGTTTTATTGGTCATATTAGGTTGCATTCCAACCTGCTAATCTGTCCCTTTAACTGTTAGTAATGACATAGCTGACTCCTTGATTGTTAACACTGTGCAGTTCACTGCAGCTGCTTCACATTCCTTTTTTTTCATCAGAATGCCTCTGTTTTAAAGAAACACTTTAACCTGCCGTCTTCTCAAGCAAAGCAAATTGTCAGGTCTTGGCCTGACTGTCAGTCAACAACTCAATCGTCATTTGCCATGTATGTAAATCCTCACGGCTTAAAGGCAAACATGGTATCATGATCCTTTGGGCCTGCAGAAATGGGAAGGGCCAGTGGAACTGATAACCTGGGGAAGGGGGTATGTTTGTGTTCTCCTACCCACAGGTCTTTGATGGTCACTTACAAAGTTTGTCAAGCCATAGCGTGAGCTGGATAGACAACTTGAAGAACCTGATGCCTCAGCTGCAGGAGCTGACCTTGAAGACCCCGAGTGGAATGAGACAGAAAAAAACAAATGATTCACAAAACATCACTTGGGGGCAACTGAAAACTAACAACTTGAATATGTGTGCTTGCAATGTAGCTATTGTTAGAAGCTGTGATTTTGCATATAAACCACCTATATTTACTAGTCAGTTGCTAATAAGAAACTACACCTTGTATTGTATGGAGTTGTCACTTGTAAAACAGACGTTAGAGCACCTAAATTTACAGCAGCTTCTAGAAAATTCTAAGGCAGAACCTAGAAAGATTCTAATGCAATGGTAGTGTTAATAAAGCAGGTAATGGAACAAATTAAGATGGTGGGAGAACACCACTGGTGGGAAATTTTCTTTGGCTGGTCCCTCACTGCCCCCAGCATCTTCAACATGCTGATGCACCCTGTAATAGTTACACTGCTAATGTAAATCTGGGTGTGCTTTGTTATAGCAGAGACTTGTTACCAAATAAGGCAGGTGAAACTCTGCATTGATAACAAGGTGCAAGGACTGAGGTTGGCCAAATGCTTCCTACCATAGTTAAGGGCAAGACTGGGTTGGCCTCTGCATTTGCCACCAAGAAGAACCTTTAGCTCCGCTGCTGGCTGCAACCCAGCAGGCACTGAGTGGTGGGGACACATGCCATGCCAGACCTTGATGTGAGGGATGGCCTCCTCTGCTATAAGAGGGCCATTCAGGAGGGAAGGGCAGGCCAAGCAGCCTGTGGCTGGCACAAGAGATGATCTAGTCCAAATCCCCTGCTCAAGCAGGGTCATCTAAAGCAGGTTTCACCATTAGCGTAAGTAAATATTATAAGTAATAATAATAAAATAAATAACTATTGTATTTGAATCTTCTATTCTCAAAGGCTAATGTCAAGAAGCTGCTCTTGTGTGATTTAAGATTCCTGAAGCACAGAAGGGGATAAGGACATCCAAGAAATGTGTCTTTGGAAGTAACAGCATCTATCTCCAGGTTCTCAATGACTCCCAGTATATCTGGCCAATGCATTGGTGAAACCTTGTTTTTGGAGCCTGGACATAACCACTTTGCTTTGCTTTTCCTCCATGTCATTTGGAGACTTGTTACCAATAATATACATATATTTACTTTGCACAAGTAACTCAATAAATAGACCAGAGCATTTGATTATTTACATTGTGTCTGGTGTCCAATCTTTGTACATGGGAATCCTATGAACTTGGAACAGGTGTCTCTAGCTACTACTGCAATACATAATAAAGTGGGCCCAGCTACTATAGCTGTGTATTCTTTGCAGAGGAGTCAAGCAATTCCAGTTCCTTTAAAAAAGGTGTTACAAAATATTGCTTCATCTTCCCTTAAGGTGTGAGTGTTCCCACAGACCATGCTTCACAGTGTTTCTGTATTGCACACAGCAGGGTGGGAAGTAGAATAGGATCTCTGGATGTTGCTGTAACACAAGCAAGTCAACATTTGAACAAAGAGTTACAGTCAACAATAAAAGTCATTCCAGGCTAAAAAGCTCACATTTAAAGTGCGCTTTTAAAGTTGGACAGGTTCCATTTAAAAATCTCAACTGGAAGGCAGTAAGTCAGTCACAACTAACCCAGCAGAACTGAATCACTATGGGATATGACAACTGAAGGAAAGAAGAAGGTGTAGCTATATGGCATACTGTTTTTTTCCTCTGTTCAGCAGTGATAGACAAGGCAGACTCAGTATCACTAACACTCATAACAGACATTTATAGCTCAAGGTGGGCTACGTCTTAATGATACAAGATTGTGAAACAGATCATAATCTCTGTACTTCGTAAAAAATAACATAGACACTGCAAAGATTTGTTTGTATAACATATTTGTCAGAACTTTTAAGCAACATCTCCCACAGAGAACTACTTCAGAGAAAACAGTTAATTGACAAAGCCTGTACTGAACATAAACTTCATGCAGATCAAATACAGCTACTATCGAATTCCACCACTAAGTAATGCTGATGCACCCACATTGTCCAACAAGACAGGTAAGGTCAACACAAGTGAGTGCAATGATGGAAAAGGGATCAGACACAGCAACCAACTTACTTCAACTTCCATCACCCAAGGAAATAAGAATTCTTTCATAAAAGAAATCAGAAGCATAGTATTAATAAAACTCCATCACCTATCTTAACTTAGAAACTACAATTTCTGTGATACTTTCTGCAAGAACAGGAGGCTGTTTACTGAAACATGTATACATTTTATACCAAATACCTTCCAGCCAGTTTTTTATATACCAAATATACAATAACAATAATTATTAATAAAACCTCCAAATTGTGCATTGCATGCTATCTTTAAAATGCAAACCACTGTACAGCTAATTTTTGAAAGACACAGTAATATAAAAACAAAATTACAAGCACCAATTTAGGAAAAGCAACCTCCTGACCTTTCTTCCAGCCTCCTTTATGAATGCCGTCTCTTCTCCAATATACTTGCTTCTACAAACTTCTCACACAATACTGTATAAATGATTAAATAATGTATATTTTGCACAGTGATTCAAACAATCATTTTGGTGCTGGGTGAAATATTCTGTGTGGGTACAAATAAAAATGTTTAAAAATTGTTGTCATGTTTGCTAGCGGTCAGGTTTCTCAAGAATTTTGTGGGGAAAAGAATACAAAAGCAGATGGGATAGTAATGTGAACTGAAAGGCCAATGAAGCAGGGGCCTACTTGTCTGTGGTACGTATTGCTGGAAGCGTTCTGAGGCCATGAACAAAAGAAAGATGCAGAGGGCAATGAAGGAAGTCCCTGAACACCTGGTAAATTAAGGTTAAAGCACTGCAAAGCTGTAAACTACTCTTGTACTCAGCATATATTCCCTACTGTTGTAAACTATGACCCTCATCACTAAGTTTCCTACATTTATCTTTCCATCAGCCTGGAACCAGATTAATAACATATTGCTAAAATTAGTTGTACTCACTGCATATGTTTACTATTTTCAACACAATAATCATAAAAAGGTTGTAAGAGTATACTTCTCTGTGAAATTAAGGAACTAATCTTTTTCCTTATTTCCTGCCTTCCTCAGGTATGGTACTGCTGCACATCAGTTTCAGAATACACAGATGGTCAGAAATGTAACCTCTGACTTCAAGGAAGCTATAAAAGCATCAGGATCATGATAAAGAGATACCAACCCATACATCAACACAAAGCAGCCAAACACCAGAAGACCAATTCATTTGTTCTGTGCATGTCCTCTGTGACAGACCAGTAAACCCCTACACCATGGAAGGCAACTTGGAGGAGACGGGCCAGGGTGATGTGCCTGCGAAACCCAGGGAATAATGCAGAGTTTTACTATCACAGCTATTGGAAAGAAGCTGTCTTGATCTCAACACCAAGGGAACCTGAGGGTGGCATCTGGTTTAGGTAAGCAGCTATTAACAGCTTGAGTGGATCACCTGGTGGTGTAAAGGCTTCTCCCCATGTTCCTCAGAAAAGTGTGAATGTCTGGCCAACAAGAGGGAAATGTAGATGTCACTCAGCACAACATAGTATATAAAATCCAGAAAACTAGCAAAATAAATTCAGAAAGCAGTGGGCCTGAGCTAGCTTCAACCCACAACCCTTCCTACCAAGACTGAGGACACCCATCATTGTGATAGTGACCATGTTATATATAAATTGTTATGGGAATCACACTGGTATCATGATTGAACTATGCATTGCAACTGCTATATTCTGCTATGGGTAACTTACATTTGTATTGTATTCTTGGTATGTTTTGTATCACTCCGCTAAATGAGAAATCCCATGCAGCATCAACTATCTTCTAGTAAGTAAATCTGATGTTAAATATGACACCCTCCAGCATGGTGTTTCCAGTTTCCTAAAGGAAACTGATCAGAGAATATTGGACTCTGACATCCTCTCTTTTCTTTTGTTTGCCTTTTGCGTAGTTTGCTGCAAATAGCCCACAACACAAATGTTTTCTTTGTATTGCTGCTACTCCTTTCAATGACAGACAGTATGTCCAAAACCAGCTGATACTCAGAACACTGCCTCACCTCTGAAAATCTCCCCAATTTTTTTTCTCTTTTTGTTTTGTTTTCAAATGACACCAGACACTACACTGGATTTGAAAGCCCAAGCTGCTTTGTAAAAACAGAGATGGGAAAAGTAGAGGACAGAACAGAAAATACAGTCAGAATCTCAGCTGAAACTGCAGAAAGGGCAAAACCAACAAACGCCTGTACACTGTATTTCTGTCTATAATGCTGTCAAGGAAATAAAAAGGTTGGTAATGTAAATTCATAATTAAAACCACATTTTAAAACACAGAACAATAAAACCTTCCCTGGATTTTAACTTCAGGGATCTGTTTGAAAGAACTTTTTAAGAAAGAAGTTAAAGATACAAAGTCTGTGTTACAGACATGGGCTGCACATAAAAATTCAAACACATTGTCAAGTTTATATTTTACCAGGAGCACAGATCAGCACTATTTTCACTAATAAATAATACTTAATCAAAGCGATCATTACATAAATGTGTAGCTACTCTCAACCATTCTCCTTCTCAGTCATACACAACTTTCATATCACCCTTCCCAGCCACGCTCCATGAAAGGTGAGTTTTTATGGTCCAAGAGATAAAATTAACGACACCAAAGTCCGCTCCTGTGAACATATTGACATGATGGAGTAGAAAAACTTAAAAGAACAACCATCTCCTAGAAGCAGTGAGAGGACAGCTCAGTATCTCCTAGACAATTTCAGTTGTACAATCTCTAGAGCACAGACCTGAAATACTGCAGTCAAGAGCCCTTTAAGTAATTACCTAAGGCAAAGTCAAAATGACTGGAAAAGCAGTATCACTGAATTGCTGGATGTGCCCACCAACATGCCCTGAAACTATTGATGGCTTGGCTTCATGAGTGAAGATTTGGGAAGGGCTTTACCCAAGCTTACTACAAGCATGAAGACCAAGGGCATGTGGGATAGGCAAATCTGGATGGAAAAAAGGGTGCTTAGGCAATCAGGGAGTTTCCAACCAGGACTGTCAACTCCTGGGGCAATCTTGAGAGACCCATGTCCCAATCCACCTGCATGCAAGGTTGGATCTGCAGCTTCCCATGCACCTAGTCACCTACCATTTCGACCCTTGCCTGTCCATACAGACAAGTGACAGTGAGCCCTGCCAGCCTGCGCAGTGGGTTTGTTAGGGGAGGCACAGCGAGTGCAGAGCCGGCCCCACCCTTTAAAACAACGGTTATGCGCTAATACAAAGCTTACAAAGTTTTAGTAACACCCAAAGTGGACATTTTGTGACTATGCTGCTGAAGCACGTATTGTAGTATTAGAAATTAGAGTTACTTCATATGCTTGTGAAATACTAAACAAATAATGTGCCAATACAAGCCAGGATGGAGCCATCCAAGTTCTAGGAAAACAAAGACCAAGTGTTTGCAAGACATACTTCGTCTTAATTTGAAAAATCTGCAGAAGATGTGTTAAATTTGCTTGCATTATTTATGAACAATTTCAACTGAGATTTTTTTTTTTTTTAATCTGGAAATGAACATTTGCAGGCACTGTGAGTATTTCAAATCATCCCTTAAAACAGAAGAACCAAAAAACTTCCACCTTAATTGTAGTAAAAAAGTGTCGATAAACAAGTAATATAATGCTGTTGCAGTGAGTATGATCAGTTTTAGAATGTATTAAAAGAAAAACAAAAGTAAGAATGGGAGAGTCCTTTGAAAAATTAATCTGACAATTCACACTTGGCAAATGGAGCATACTGCTAATTTGTATTTCTGAGTGTGCCTGACAGCTCTAGTAGGAGAGCCTAACGGCTCTAGCTGTGTTACAACAGATGTTTTACACCTTCAGGGAAAAGAAAATTTTAGGTGACATGAGAAGAAAACCCTAAAAAGGAGAATTAAAAGTGACGATAGGAGACAAACATCTGAATCTGCAGACTGCATAGAACAACTACATTTTGCAAAGTCCGTTTTTTAGGGATTCTTAAGAACCTTAACTGTCACAGTGCAGGCCAGCCCACATGTCCACACCAATAGTCTGTTACCTGGCTTCGCACCATGTATGAATGTTCAACCTTGGTTTTGGTCTCCACGGAACCTGTTGCCACTTCCATTCCCAGTGAAAGAGCAAACAGTAATGCAGGAGATGGAAATGGGGTGGTGAGGAGACCATGCTTAGGACAAAATATTGTCTTCGTTTCAACTTAGTCTGAACACATCGTCTGCAACTGCAGCCTTTAAGTTAAAAAAAAATAAATAAATTAAAAATTAACAATTTGGTGTTCATACACCATTATGAAGGAAGGGAGGCTTCCATGTCCATACTGAGCAGGATTTGGTCTTACTTCAGTAAACTGAATTTAGCATTCCTACCCTCCTTACAATTATTCTCAATATAATTTAAGTAAGGCAAATTGACAGAAAGAGGAAACAGACCAATGTTCTTCTATCTCCCCTTCTGCCCAACACAACTAGAGATAAAGAAAGGAGAAGAACAGTGATGTTCAGTGCAGATACTTAACCCTTGTAAATCTCAGGATGCCAAAGCCCTTCCCTCTGTTCCTTTCCAGTTTGCAAGGACCACTGCCCAGATGACAAGCAAACCATTCTTCCCTCAGGATAGATAGGTGTGGAAAACTCATCCCAAGAATGAACCTCATCAATCACCTGCATTTATCATTAAAGTGACTCACATTCTAGTGCTGGATACAACAGTGTCACAGACAGAGTGTAAGCTTGTCTACATTGACTTGTTTTCCAACAGACCCACCATTTTTTATGTCTCTTTAACTTGCTCATTCAACTGCAGCCTCTTCTGACTTGAGAACAATCCAGATCTTTCAAAACAGAAATCACCACTCAAGAGCCACTCAAAAATTAGATACTACTTATTATGCTAATTTAATAATAATTTAAAAAAGCATCCCATGGTTCTTGAGCTCTTTTCAAAACTTCTCAAGCAGAAAATTACTTCTGATTTCCAAGGATAAGACTGTGGACTAGCAGCAAAGCTGTACTTAAAGCGATAGATGGATCTTTTGTCTCCAGCACGAGTCACATGATCTGTTGTCACCGTAAATGCGCAGAAATAAAATCTGTATTGTCAGGTTAAACCACTGATTCACCACATCCAGAACCCAAAATCTGATACTTCAGCGAGGAAAAAACCCCAAACAAACAAAACCCACAGAAACAGCCCCTCCAAACCACCCTAGGATGTATTTGTCCAGTTGTTTGATATTTACAAAACCAAAACATCTTACCAGTCTTTCTCACCTCATACTCTTAAGTGCTTTATTAGAATGTCCAATATGTAGCTTCTAAACCTACAGCTGTAAAATTAGTTTTAAAAGCACCTCAACAACTTTAGAGCCCCCAGTTGTAGCAGCAAAATTCCCTGGATAAGCATGTGCTTGATTAACAAAATACATTCATTTCAGTTCTTAATTACTTCCATCATTTTAAAGTTAGCTGCATTTATGAGACCTCCATACTCCCCTTGCTGCTTCTTCAACCTCAGGCCACCAGCCATTCCCTCTCCACAGGGCTTCTGATGACCGCTCCTTCCAGAGTTCTCTGCACTTGGAATTGCACCCAGCACTCACACGTTCTTTGGGGTACATGAAGAGCAAGCAGAGAATTAGTTGATGTTTCCAATGACCTGCTCACTTCAAGAAAATAACAGTAACAGGGTTTTTTTTTAATGTTTTTAGAAAGATAACTTGCTATAAACTACACTCAAGTTGTATATGGTTTACCAACAACACTCCTGGCTGTAAATCTCATGACTTGTCCACGCTACATACCCAGGTCAGTGTCTCACTACTGCAGGTCAATTCTTAGTGCAAGTGACTGTCTTCTCTGTCCGAATTGCCACTTTAGGCAGATCTCAGTTCTTCTGCTTAGCAATCTTTACCATCCAACCAGCTCAAAACTGGATGTGCAGTTTTTCCAATGGGAATTAATTTCTTCAAACTTAATACAAATCCCTAATTAGGAAAATTACTTATG
The DNA here is from genome assembly GCA_002631895.1 of Agapornis roseicollis. Classification (NCBI taxonomy): domain Eukaryota; kingdom Metazoa; phylum Chordata; class Aves; order Psittaciformes; family Psittacidae; genus Agapornis; species Agapornis roseicollis. The sequence continues at coordinate 43,307 of NDXB01011266.1, forward strand.
CTACTGTAAGTTCAGCTCCTGCATGAAACTATCACATTTTCCCTCTAGCTACATGCCATAAACCTTTGTAAGCGTTATCTGTATTTCACTCATAAGGAGCATCCAGTGCACTTTGGCATTTCCAGACTTCTCAAGCTCTGCATATTTCATTGCCTACCCTTTCTTATTATCTGGTCAATACACCAGGGAAAAGCTGACTAATTTTACTGAAAGCCTTGCAAATGGATCACAGATTGCTTGCAACATTACTGCCTCTTGAGTTTCCCATTGCACTGGATGTTACTATGGAAACTATATATATCATTTTAACAAACTGGACAGAAAACAATCACTGTTGCAGAATGCAGCCCTGATAACACTCTGTGATGAATCAGCTTTATGAACAAGCATGGTACAAAGAAAAGTTTCATAAAGTTACTACAAAACAGTTAAAGAAAAAGCTAAGAAAGCATCTGCTTAGCTGGCTTTTAGTACATCAGGAACTAGTCCTTGTTTTTTTATATGTAGATAAACAGCTAACTCCAATTCTTGATGAAAGGTTAAGTAAAGAAAAAACTCAAGCACAGTTTCTATATTCTAACAAACTCCCTTCTAAAAAGAATCCATAGGTCTTTCCAAGTTCTTGCCCTGTATGGTGTAATTCATGAAATACATCTTTTATTGAAGAATTTCACTTAAAACTTCTTCCTCTTTTTGAAGAAACATGAATGAAAAAATTGCACTAGTGAATTGCACTAGTGGGGTTTCTTCTGCAAGACCAAAGCAGTGAGTTAGAGGACCAAGAACCTGAAAATGCCCTCCATCACCTTGTTATCCTCCAACTGATGCTAGTTATTTTTATGTTCATATCTGGTGCTAACCACCAGAAAACTGTATGCAAGATGTCTGCATGATGCCTCAAAATCCTGCCTGTTATCAACTACCTTTAATAGGAAGCAGACAGCACAAAGACACACAATTTGTGAACCAGACTTTTGGAAAGAAATTGAACTGCATGAATGTATATTTCTTTCAAAGTCTCTATGTGGCTTGTATTTTAAGCTATGGAACCTCCAGTATACAAACATCTGAAAAGATAAAAATAAACATTGATAAATGTTTATCATAAATTGCACCAACACAGAGAAGTCTGCACACCTGCACACTTCAATCTGTTTACTGAATAGGAATTTACTTAGATAGGTTTTTTAGTATTTCAGTAACACCTGGATATGTTATTCCATTCAACAGAAGTATTTTGTTTTGTTGTGCATGGACTAAGCCCACCACCATGTCTCTGTCTGTAGTATCAGGCATTGCAAATTGTTCAAGTGGCTTCATACTTTTTCAGCCATTTATTTCGTGGGCTTCTCCAAATATAAAAGCAACTAGCTGTAAAATTTGCACAGAATCAAGTGTCTGTAGCATCATAAAACTATACTAGAACATGAGTCAATGGGTGACAGTAATTTGTAAAGACAGCATCAAAGTAATTCAAATATAGAAGTAGCCAGTATTACAAACCTGAAGCTAATCAAACTAAGTCATTCACAAATGTAATGGCTAGAATTCAACCCAGTTCACAATTGTCTCTAAAACTCACGGGTGGGAAAAGGTGTCTGGCAAATCCTGGTAGAAGATTGATTCTGTTTCATGTAACTTCCCCTTCCACGAATAGCTCCTCATAACTTCTACTTCCTCCTCATTTCTGTTCTCTGTATTACAAATTCAGATGCAGGGACTTGGCAGATGAGCTTTAGTTCAAGTAAGGATGCCTATTTTTTTTCCAACTGATGTTAAAAAAAACCCAACAAACCAACAACAAAACCCAAACCCCAAAGAACATATCCCTTGTTCACTGGGAAAAAGTGCTTACCAATTTTCTGAAATGTCAAAAATGTTTTCAAATGGAAATGCTACTTTCTAACCAGATTAATGTGAATTTAGTTAAGACTACTCCTTTTATATGAACTTTCCCCTGCAATTTCTCTGTAAAGGAATTAAAGCTAAAATTTAAATGGTTTAGACCACCTACTGGACAATTAATCTTCACTGGTTATATATACACACTCAAAATTTCATTGCGCTTACTGAAAATGCAGATGCTTATAGTTAGCAAGGTTGAACAGTTCAGTCAGAACTTAAAAATAGCAATTGCTCTAACATTTCGAGATTAATTTACGTAGTATTTCCACCTTTATATGCCTGTCTCTATCAAGTCCAAGGCAAGCTTACTTATCTTGTGCTACGAATGCCAAATTTGACCCCATATTTCACCCATGAAATCCAATTAAATAAACAGGAGTTGCTTAGATATTTATGAGTCCGCAACACAGTTCCATAAAAAGTTCACATCCCATGAGATTGTCATTCTCTCCCTGAGTGCAATTCTCTTTGCTTTAAATCATCAAAAAATAACACAAGAAACATTACTAAACGTCTAAGGAAATCAGGACAGCACAGGAAGTTACTTCTAAAGCACTGAATAAAATGGTTTTTTTATGTTTATATCATACAAATGCATGCTCACATATGCGCACATATAAAAGAAAATTAGAGGTCATGACAAGACTATATTTATAATTTAAAGGCATTGTATGTGTCACAAATCCCACTTAACACTTCAAAATGTCTTCAGCCTTCTTATGACCACTTTCACTAGCACAGGGGAAAAAAAAGACTTACTGCGAACATGGCTCAAAGAGCTTTCAAGCAGTAACTGGAACAGCTGTAAATCTACATAAGGTTCAGGGAATAAATCTTATTCTCTCTTCTCTCCATATAGGAGCATTAATCTCAAGAAGAACGCAATATGGTACCTCCTTATGTGTTTAAAGTAGGGCAAATATTTTACTCCTGCTAATTGACCTGACAGAAAAGGATCAACACTGTATTAATTCATTTAACACATAGCTTATTTTTCACCCCTGCACATTACAGCAGCCCAAATGCTTGATACCAAAGCTAAAACCATCCTGTGTTAACTCTTCATCAAGCACGTTCCTCACTCACTGAGCATTTTCATTTGTACCTTTACTTAGCATGTGGCACATTACTCACATAATTTAGTAGAATGAAAGTAGAAGTTCCTTTTTTCATATTCCATGGTTTCACTATTTGTGTAACACGACATTGCACAATTCAGGTGAAGAGTTACAATGCTGTACTATTTATTTTTATTTTATATTATCAAAAATAGTTCTTGTGAGCTCTAAAATCTTGATTTATTTGTATTTTCAATGCAATTTTAATAACACAAAATAACCAATCTAATTGAAGAAACATCAGTGAAAAATAAATAGGATCATATTTTCTCCACTTTAAAGCAAGTTTCCCGGTTCAAGGAGCATACTTAAGATGTGCTGTATCAGGCCAGACCACAAGCTGAGAGTTCATCATCCTTCCTCCGAGAATTGTGAATCACAAAAGCTGAAAAAAGAACCGGCTATGTATTTGTAATGCTTTTCTGGTATTGCTTGCATGTTCAGCACCTCAAGGATAACTTCTGATCTTCTTCATGTCATTCTTGAACTCATAATGCTCTCTCAAAACATATGACCCTTTTTCTCTCCTTATCATCTGAGGATGACATGCCCTAATCTCACAGAAGATGTCTTTCATTTTTGATCCCTTCCTTTGCCTTTTGTTGCAGCAGTTTTACAGTTCTGGCCCTCGACACATTACAGTGGGACAGTGCTTGGCTGAACAGCTGTCATGGCTAACCATTTTTCACTGTCAGTCACCTAAATTATGTCACTGGTCTCTGCTATATTAACATGTAGATCAGTCTAGCCTGTACATAAGCAATCCTTGCATTCTCAAATATATCTCTGGGGTATATTCCATGGTCTTCTGTGCTGAATTGTTCGAAGTTGGTTTCCCCCTCCTCCTTCTCAGCTAACTGTATTAATTGCAGGAAAAAATGTTTCTCTTTAGGAGAAAGCAGTGGGAAAGCATTAACATCTCTATGAAATAGGCATGCTCCATCTTAAGCTGAAGTATTTTTGGGGCTTTAACAGGCATTGTCAGCCATAGAAGTAAGCATCAGTTCAAAGTGCAGACACAAGCACTGTATCTGCCTGATACAAGGCTCACTGTGCTAGCAAGAGACCTTCACCATCACCATTCCTCCTACTTCTCCTCTAATCCCACCAAAGGCCCTACTATTTTCGTATTGGAGGAAATCTCACTGCAGGACCTGGGACACAGACAAATCTCTTGGCACCACACAACTGATTCTGAAACATACATGTAACTGTTTACTCATTTTTTCCAAGCAAAGCTAAGACTGTACTGGGACTCCTAGCCATGCAGGTGTGAAATTTCTGAGGGAGGTAGGACTGGGTAACAAACTAAAAGCAAGCCAACAGTTTCCTTCCAAAGGAACCCTTACTTTGTGATCTCAGCTGAATGCTGCAGACACAGTTCAGTTTCAGTCACAGCATATCTCAAAACATTCTGTAAAGCACTTTTGGAGTCTCATCAAATGGAAGTGTAAAAGAGCTACAGGCTGCTACAGCTATGACTTTGCTCTTACTTGGGGCTTACAATGGCATATGCCTTCCTGCCAACTTAGTTGCTCTCAAACCTCTGTAAGACAATCTAACCAATAGGAAGCCAAACATCCACTGTTACAAAGAGGAAAAAATAAAATTGGATTCAACCCAGAAAAAGGGGGAAAATAAGGAATATCTTGTACCAAGGTTCCAGAACCAGACAGTGTATTTGAAAGTCTGTGCCACTCTAAATAAAAACCTACTAATATACATTGTATATTGCTAAAGTAAAAACGTGTCAACCTCCCCAGGACACGCTCTGAAAGAGCTATTTCTAAAGCCTGGATTGAAAGAGAAAGTTTATAAAGAAAATATTCCCCCAAACTTCCACAGTGGAGAAAAAACAAACTCCAGTCCAACTGTTCCCTTCTCATGTCTGTCCTGGGTTCAGCAGTAGCAGTCGTTTTTTCTCCTTCTTAGTGGCTGATACAGCACTGTGTTTTTGACTTTCGGCCTGGGAACAGCACTGGTAACACTGATGTTTTTAGTTCCTGCTCAGTAATGTTTACTGTGACCAAGGACTTTCTGAGCCTCATGCTCTGCCAGGGAGGAGGGGAAGCCAGGAGGAAGCACAGGCAGGACATCTGACCCAAACTGACCAACGAGGTATTCCATACCACAGCATGTCATGCCCAGGATGTGACTGAGTTACCTGGAAGGGATAGTTCACTGCTTGGTCAGGCTGGGTATTGACGGGTGGTATTGTATTCTCTTCCCTTGTTATTTCCATTATCATTATTGTTATTGGTGATAGCAGCAGTGATTTGTGTTATACCTTAGTTACTAAACTGTTCTTATCTCAACCAGTGGGAATTACATTCTTTCAATTCTCCTCCCCATTCCTTCAGGAGCAAGGGTGGGGGGAGCAAGAACGGGGGGGGGAGGGGGGGGGCGGGGGTGGAGTGAACAAGCAGGCTGTGTGGGTCTAAGTTACTGACTGCAGTTAAACCATGACAGTTCTTTCTGGAGCCTGAAGGGTTGAGATAACAACAGATCTGACCACAGTGTGTCTAATCATATTTGTGCTAAGCATTCATTGTTTTGGATTAACAATTATTCGTCACAATGCTGATTTATTGGCTCTCGAAGTTGTTTCTCTTGATCTCACAGTTTCAGCATGTTGTACCTTACCTACAGCCAGTATTTGCTGTGTTAGTGTTTATCTGCTGAGAGGCCTTCGGCTAAGGTTCACTGCTCAGTTGGGCTGGGTATCGACGGGTGGTGAGTGGCTGTATTCTCTCCCCTTGTTATTTCCCTCATTATTATTATTATTATTATTATTATAGGTGGTAGCAGTAGTGGTTTTGTGTTATACCATAGTTACTGGACTGTTCTTAACTCCTGGGAGTTACATTCTTTCAATTCTCCTCCCCATCCCTCCAGAAGCAGTGGTCGGGGGGAGAAAGGGGGGAGTGAGTGAGCAGGCTGTGTTGGTCTGAGTTACTGACTGCACTTAAACCACAACAATGTCAAAGAAACTGTAATCATAAAAGTGTAATTGCATATACAGCGTGGTTTAGCTATCAAGGATATGTAAATTTTAGTGCAATTTTTCACATTCCTAACACACCACGTATCTACATCCAAATTCAAGTGCAGCTATTACTTGAAGGAAGGGAGCTGCAAGGTAGGAAGGGAAGAAATGGTTCCTCAGATTAGGTCCACCAACTATGCAAGAGTTTTAAGCTCACCTTCTCAAATAACTCCAGCAGAATATTTCTGTAAATGTAATTTGTAGTGCTCTTTAATCCTGTTAACTGAGATCTCCCATCCTGTTAATCCTGTTAACTGAGACTGAGATCTGCTCCAGTCCAGGAGCAGAGAACCAGGGGTGACAGAAGGTACATAACACCTCTGTTGTATTCACCTGCCCAACCCAAAAGTTCTCATGGCACATTGTATGGACTTTGTCTGCAAATGGTGCTGTGAATTAGATCACCTTGTTCTGAGTTAACATACTTGAGTTTCCTGAGACTTAAGCTAGCTGCTTTTCTTGAGTAAGGACATTAAGGGCTTTTCAATGTAATTTACATGTTGCACTAAAAGAAAACCCAGCAACAAACCAAACAACATCCTATAACATCTCCCCAGAACAATCACAAAAAACCACAGACAATTTCATATTCTTGGAGCCCAAGTCATTTAGTCTGACTTTTCAAGTAACACTGACAGTAACATTACATCGGGAAACAAGATGATCCTTAAAATCCTTCCCAACCCAAACCATTATATGATTTAAAGACAGAGTTGGGAGGCTCATCATGGTCAACTCTCCTGAAGTAAAACCTGCAAACACCACATGCTACTAGTTAAGGATCCTAGGGATTTCCTCAGCTGAATCAAAAAGTAAAATTAATAATACTTAAAAATCTTTAAATGAGAATTACCACATAAAAACTTTTCAGAAATGGGTAACGCTACTTCTTTCCATAGACAAGAGTAAATGAGATTGTTTTTCTTCTGCAAACATCACACATGGTGGGAATGGGAGACCTGCCACTGGAAGCCAGGTGTTTCATTTCCCAGACCAGTGCTCTAATCATTGAACCACATTGTCTTCCACTGAATTTTATTAATACATATTGGCAGGCACAGTATAGTGTTAACGCTGTTTATTACTCTATTGTACAGTGTATGAAATATATGCTACAGTACTGATATAAAAATGGTTAGTTCTTAGAAACTAATAAAACTCTGAGGTCAATACTCTTTTTTTTCTTTAATTAAAAGTGAGGTGACAGTGACAGGTCTTTGGTCACAAATAAAGGAATTTTTTTTTTTTATTTTTTTTTGGATTAGGACAATGGGAATTGGCAAGCTTGTTTTAAAATAGTAACTGAGATATTTCATTCACACAAAACCACAAATGCACCAGTGATTTTATCTCTCTGAAACAAGAACACGGAGAGAATGAAAGAAAAGCTTTCATTGTTGTACTACAGTGAATACGGAAATGATTTTTTTTTTTCTTTTCCACTGTAGCTATTAAAATTTGGCAATACTGTTTTGGAAATTCTGTAGTAGATATTAAAGTCAAGATATATCAATCTGCCTTGGCTGAACAGAAAACCAAGAAAGGTTTACGCAGCCCCTCTGTATCAGAAACAAACAAAAAAGACTTTATAGATCACCATATATACCTTAAACTATATTAATGCAGCAGCTATAATGCAGGGGGAAAAGCAAGCTAGAAAGGAACACAAGCTACACTAAGCACTAGTGTCCAAACAGAGTGTGTTAAAGTGGCTGTACATTATTTAGAGTTAAGAAAGCAGGACCTCAAATGGGAATTGAAATAATACCTATAGTTTATGTTAGTTCCAACTTCTTCATATTTCGTGGAAGCCCTGCAGTCATTTCAGAATGTCCTGTTTTCTTCTATAAATTAATCATAGTGTTCTCTTGTCAGACATCACGGAAATACAGGACCAGCTGACAGAGTTCTTACCTTCATTTTAAAGGATGACCAAATTAGTTCTTGGCAAAGCACCTACCAGTAGATAAAAATACATCTATCAGTGTATTTAAGAGGTATGTTTGAAAATGCAACCTGGATTTTTAAAGGCCTATAAAATTAGAGCTAACCCAATGTACATGCTTTTACTTAAACAGGTAAGCAAACTCTGTGACACGACCTGTCTGAAAGATCGGTAGGTATAGGTCTGATGAATGGTACCAGACTATAGAACGATTCACACTGCATAGTAGGTCTCTAGCCCAATCTCCTGCTCACAGCAAAGTCAAGGCTGCTCAGGACTTACTGCACAGCTGGGTCTTGAAAACCTTCATGCATGGAAACTGCACAACCTTTCTTTTGTAACCGGTTCCCTTGCTTGACTATTCTCACAGGGAAAATTTCTCCCCACATATTCAATTAACTCTCATTTCAATTTATGCATTATTGTATATGCACCCTCCCACTGTGCAACTCAGCAAGAGCCTGACTCCCTCTCTATGGTAACAACCATGCAGACACAGGGGGCTTCTGTCACATCAACCTGAAGCCTCAACAAGACCACATCCCTCAGCCTCTCTTCCCACAGAAAGTGTTCCTGACCATCTTGGAAGCCCTCCACTGGACTCACTCATCTTTATGGAACTGTAAGGCCCCAAGCTAGATGCACAGCCATAATACACATACAGTGGTGTTAAAAATAGGCTTAAAACCACAACTATTATTTGTTAGCTAAAGAGCTTCACCAATGACACTCAGCTGCTACAAGGTAAAAGAAGTAACTGTCAGAAATAATGAAGAAGTCTCCCCAAAGATCCTTACAGAAATGTAGTAAAGCTACAGCAGGAAGTAGCTTCTCTTCCATTCTGCACTATGTCCTGGGTTCAGCAGTAGCAGTCATTTTTCTCCTTCTTAGTAGCTGGTGCAGTGCTGTGTTTTGACTTTCAGTTTGGGAACAATACTCATAACACCAATGATTTTAGTTCCTGCTCCGTAATGTTTGCTCTTACCAATGACTTTGTGAGTCTCATGTCCAGTATTTAAGCTGAGGGCAGCTACCCGGAAAGGCAAGATCGCTGCTCAGGTCGGGCTGCGTATCAGTTGGCAGGTGGTGAGCAGTTGTATTCTCTTCCCTTGTTATTTCCCTTATCATTATTATTATTGGTGGTGGCAGTACTGGTTTTGTGTTATACCTTAGTTACTGGGATGTTCTTATCTCAACCTGTGGGAGTTACTTTCTTTCAATTCTCCTTCCCATCCCTCCAGAAGCAGGGGAATGAAGAGGAGGGAAGTGAGCGAGCAGCTGTGTGGTTCTGGATTGCCAGCTGGGCTTAAACTACAACAGTTCTTTTTGGCTCCCAACATGAGGCCCAAATGGTTGAGATAACGACAGATCTGACCAAGCGTGTCTAATCATATTTGGGATAAGCATTTATTGTTTCAGATTAATAGTCTCTCGTCACAATGTTGATTTATTGGCTCTCAAAGTTGTTTCTCTTGATCTCACAGTTTCAGCACATAGTACCTTACTTACAGCCAGTATTTGCTGTGTTAGTGTTCATGGGCTGGAGACCCTGGGCTAAGGTTCTTGTTTCATTGTACTTTATGGTAGTGACTTGTAATACAACAGAATCATTAATCGTGAAACTTATCTGGCTTGCATTCCCAGTGTGGTCACCACCTCTATACTTTGGGAAGTATATAATAGAAGTGTTTAGGAATTACACATCTTTTTTCACCTCCTTGGGTGGTCAACCTGTGAAGGAGACATTCCCTTACCTTCCCAGACCCCCCATCAGACTTTTATAGCATCATTTGAGAGTTCTGAAGGTTGTGAATGGCCTTTGGGTACCCTTGAGACCTGCCTGCTGATTGTGATGGGGATCAACATGTTGGCACACGTACGGAGTGTGGTTTACCCATGACCATTTTGTCTGGTCTTCAAAGTTCAGCAGTCAGGTTTGGGTCTTGTCTATAGCTAGGCAACAATATAGGAGGACCAACAGATTTTCCCCAAGGCTAGATAGTCATGAGTGGCAGGGTGTGTGGGACAATATGGGCAAGTATCTAGGCCAGTGAGCCTCTCCAGTGCATTTGAACTTCACCACCGAACAACTGCAAAATCCAGAATAATTAGTAAAACACTTAAATGAGGTGTGTTGTCATCCTGGTCATACCAGAAATGGACAAATCATGGCAATGTGCTGGGGCTTGACCTATGCTTACAGAGCCCTGTTCAACACTATTCAGCACCTTCAAAGGGAAAAAAACGTCCCTGGATCTTATTTCAAAGTGACCAACAGTGCAGCTACTCCAGCTCCAAGCACAGCAGGTACACCAGCCCCAGCAACAAGTACAGCAGCTACTCAAATTCTGACTACAGATACTGCAGCCACTCTGACCACAGTGATAATCACTGCAGCTAAACCAGAGGATCAATTCTTGCCAATATCAGTTGCCCCTGTACGCAAGGGGAAAAGCAAAAAAGAGGCAAGAAAGACGAAGCAAGATGAAGAAACAATGGACTTACTAGAAGGGACAGCATCTGATCAGGAGTTATTATTATGTGAATCAGAGGAAGTAAGAGGAAGAAGGGGTGACTTCTCAACCCTAGACCTCAACCAAGCTATGGAATATGTGGAAAGATTTTACCCGTCAACCAGGGGAGCACATCATCACCTGGTTGCTCCGATGCTGGGACAATGGGGCCAAAGGTCACAAACTAGAAGGTAGGGAAGCCAAGCAGCTGGGATCACTTGCTAGGGAAGGGGGAATTGACAAAGCAATTGCAAAAGAGAAAACGTCCCTCAGCCTTTGAAGGCAGCTCTTGGCAGCTGTGAAAGAAAGGTTTCCATACAAGGATGATGTTATGAATTGTTCAGCCAAGTGGACTACTCTAGAGAAAGCCATCCAGTCTCTGAGGGAATCAGCCTTTGTAGAGATGATCAATCACAGGCCGGATGCTGGGAATGCACCCGTAGATCCAGATGAAGTCACATGTACATGACCCATATGGCGGAAATTTACATGGAATGCACCGTCATCATATGCCTGCTCACTGGCAGCAATAATGTGGAATGACATAGCACCACCAACAGTGGATGACATGATTTGTCAACTCCAAGAATTCAAAGACAATCTCACCCCTTCCATCATTTCAGCTGTGAGAAACCTGTCTCAGGAGTTCAAACAATTGAGGGGCGATCTATCTGATCTATCCAGCTCCTCACATGTACCAGCCCACATCTCAGGGGTGGAAACACAGCCATGGACTGATCCAGACTGCACTGGAACAGGGGCAAGCTCCAGAACATCTGCAATACATTGATGACGTTACTGTGTGGGGCGATACAGCAGAAGTCTTTGAGAAAGGGAGAAAAATAATCCAAATCCTGCTGAAAGCTGGTTTTGCCATAAAACGGAGTAAGGTCAAGGGACCTGTACAAGAGATTAAATTTTTGGGAATAAAATAGCAAGACAGACATCGCCAGATCCCCACAGACGTGATCAACAAGATAACAGCAATGTCTCCACCAACTAATAAGAAAGAGACACAAGCTTTCTTTGGGTGCTGTGGGGTTCTGGAGAATGCACATCCCAAATTAGTTTGCTTTTGGAATCAGGGATACAAAGGATCTGAGGCCAGCTATAAACCAACTGAGAAAGATACTGGAAGGCTATGAAGGGGTTTGAGCTGTTTCAGAAGTGACTGGCACTGAAGCACAGCTCCTCCTGGCACCCCGGTTGCCCATGCTGGGCTGGATGCCCAAAGGCAGGGTCTTCTCTACACATCACACAACTGATGCTACAAGGAGTGAGTGGACTGCACTAATTACACAATGAGCCCAAATAGGAAATCCCAGTCATTCAGGCATCATGGACTGACCAGAGGGCAAAGATTTTGGAATGTCACCAGAGGAGGAGGTGATGCGTGCTGAAGAGGCCCCACCATATAATGAACTGTCAGAAAGTGAAAAGCAGTACGCCTTGTTTACTGATGGGTCCTGTCATATTGTGGGAAAGCCTCAGAGATGGAAGGCAGCCGTATGGAGTCCTCAGTGACAAGCTGCAGAAACTGCTGAAGGAGAGAGTGAATCGAGTTGGTTTCCTGAGGTGAAAGCCATCCAGCTGGCCCTGGACATTGCTGAGTGAGAAAAGTGGCCAGTACTTTATCTCTATACCGAGCCATGGATGGTGGCAAAAGCCCTGTGGGGGTGGTTGCAGCAATGGAAGCAGAGCAACTGGCAACGTAGAGGCAAACCCATCTGGGCTGCTGCACTGTGGCAAGATATTGCTGCTTGGGTGCAGAAACTGGTGGTGAAGGTATGCAATACAGATGCTCATGTACCCAAGAGTCGGGTCACTGAGGAACACCACAACAACCAACAAGTGGATAAAGCTGCTAAGATTGAAGTGGCTCAGATGCACTTAGACTGTCAACATACGGGTGAATTATTTTTGGCCTGTTGAGCCCATGACACTTCAGGTCATCAGGGCAGAGATGCAACATACAGATGGGCTCATGATCAAGGGGTGGACTTAACAACAAACACTATACCCCAGGTTATTCACGACTGTGAAACATGTGCTGCCATTAAGCAAGCCAAACAGTTACAGCCTCTCCGGTATGGAGGACGATGGCTGAAGTACAAATATGGGGAGGCCTGGCAGATTGACTATATCACACTCCCACCAACCTGCCAAGGCAAGCGCCATGTGCTTACCATGGTGGAAGCAACCACCGGATGGCTGGAAACATACGCTGTGCCCCACACCACTGCCCGGAACACTATCCTGGGCCTTGAGAAACAGATTTTGTGGCAACACGGCACCCCAGAGGGAACTGAGTCAGAAAATGGGACTCATTACTGGAACAACCTTATAGACACTTGGGCCAAAGAGCATGGCATTGAGTGGGTATATCACATCTCCTACCATGCACCAGCCTCTGGGAAAATCCAAAGGTACAACAGGCTGTTAAAAACTACACTGAGAGCAATGGGTGGGGGAACTTTCAAACATTGGGATCTACATTTACCAAAAAGCCACCCGGTTGGTCAACACCAGAGGATCTGCCAACAGGGCAGGCCCAGCCCAGTCAGAACTTTTACATACTTTAGAAGGGGATAAAGCTCCTGTGGTGCACATAAACAATTTGCTGGTGAAGACAATCTGGGTTATTCCTGCTTCAGGTAAAGGCAAACCCACTCGTGGGATTGCTTTTACTCAGGGAGCCAGATGTATTTGGTAGGGAATGCAAGAAGATGGAGAAGTCTGATGTGTACCTCAAGGGGATTTGATTTTAGGGGCAAACAGCCAATGAACTCAATTGTATGCTGTTGCCTGCTATGTAGCACTTTTATAGCTTACCAACTAGATGTCTTCAGGTCACCAGCGACGGGCCCTGACTTCCCTCCGACCTTCATCCCAACAAAGAAAGAGCGTTCACGAAACCAGATGACCTCAGCAGTGACCAGGTGAGTTCCATGGTGTCATCAGCATGCAACAATCCAACACTGCACACTCTCTCCTGCTCTGAAAGACTGTTACAAGAGATAGAGCCGGATGGACTGAGCAGCTTTATAGGGATTGGTCCATGCACCAAGGAATGATACCTCTCTCTTTGTGTGCGTGTGTATGTGTATATATATGACAAGAGTGATGGTATCTTGGAAACTGTGGGATCTGAGCATGACGTGGATGGTATGGAATAAGGGGTGGGCACTGTCCTGGGTTCAGCAGTAGCAGTCATTTTTCTCCTTCTTAGCAGCTGGTGCAGTGCTGTGTTTTTTTGACTTTCAGCCAGGGGCCAACACTGATAACACCGATGTTTTTAGTGTTGCTCAGTAATGTTTACTCTGACCAAGGACTTTCTGAGTCTCATGCTCTGCCAGGGAGGAGGGGAAGCTGGGAAGAAGAAAATACAGGACACCTGACCCAAACTAACCAAAGGAGTATTCCATACCACAGCACCTCATGCCTAGTATATAAACTTGAGGCAGTTATCCGTAAGGGCTGGATCAGTGCTCGGGTTGGGCTGGGTATCGGCTGGCGGGTGGTGAGCGGTTGTATTCTCTTCCCTTGTTATTTCCCTTATCATTATTATTATTGGTGGCAGCAGTACTGATTTGTGTTATACCTTAGTTGCTGGACTGCTCTTACCTCAACCCGTGGGAGTTACATGCTTCTGATTCTCCTCCCCATCCCTCCAGAAGAGGGGGAAGGAAGAGGGGAAAGTGAGCGAGCCGGCTGTGTGGTTCTGGGTTGCTGTCTGGGCTTAAACCACAACACTCTACAACTTCGTTAAGAAATAAACAAAACAACAAACAAACAAAAAAACACCAAAAAAACCCCAAAACACACCAAAACACACACAAAAACCCCAAACCCACCAAAAAACCAACAGTGAAACATGCAAACAAAAAAGCAGTAGGTGTTGCATTCACTGAATGCATTCAAGTAGAAACATCAAGTATCTCATGATCAGTTAATTTCAAATTTAATTAGCTTACTTGTACTTAGACATATCACAATACAGTAAACAAGGTGGTAAGCTGTGCAGAGGTACAAACTGGGGAGTCCCATCTTATCTAACTTCTTCAGTACCTGTAAAAGGGAACTAAAGATGTACTAATGACATCTGCAAATCAGAGTATACGGGATGGTGCCAGAGACACCAGTGAAGACTGAGAAATAATGCAATGGACCTACAGACATGATTTGAAAATTTAAGTAATTTGGAAGAAGGCCAGGTAATACCAGATGACTTGATATTATGCTAAGAGGGAGTTAACACATAGGAGGACCCTGAGGGAGGCAAAGAAGGAAAGTGAAGCAGGGAAGGACAAAGAACTATGTCTTTATGGAAGGATTCTTTTTAGGGAGCCAAGATGATGACAGCTCTTACGTGTGCAGCTCAGTAAGAAGCTATCTGGAATAATCCATCAGTCCTAAGAAACTGAACACCAAGTGAAGACTGAGCTACTGAGAGAAATTAAGAGGGAAAAAAAAAAAAGCCAACCCAAAACTGTATAAATCCACTAACCTCACTACTTTGTGTGTTCATTTACCTACTGTCAACTGCCATCTTCATCACAACACTTTCATACATCTGTGAGGCACATGAAGCTGAGGTGCACAATCTAGGTAAATGGCAAGGAGCATGAGCAGTTAATTCCAGGGTGCAGAGCCAATGAGGAAATGCAATTTTCGCCCACAAAAATTTAGATACAGAAGAATAAGAAAGGGATTATGATTTTTTTTTCTGACTGTATGATTTCACTCAATTCAAACAATCACCTAAGAGACATTTTTGAGTTTCTATTTAAACATGTTAAAGAGTTGGAAAAGGTTCTAAAATACTACACAGCAGTAGTAGACAAAATTATACACAAGGTACACTGAACACTAGGGTTAAGAACAGAATAGAGAAAAATCCCACATTAACTACAACAGCCAAGCAAATAATCTGTAAGGCCTTTGCCAAAGCTGGTACTCTATGACACTTTTAAGAACCATCCTTGCATTTAGTCCTCTTAATCTCATATTTAGAACATAAAAGTGGAAGTGAAAACAAACAAACAAACAAACAAACAAAAACCCAAAAAACAAAAAACCAAACCCCAACAAAAAGGAGATAAAAACAAAGCATAGAATCATTCTTGCCCAAAAGCCTTAAAAAATACAACTTACATTTAGAAAGAAACAAAGCAAAACTTAGCAGCAAAACTAGATTTTTACCAACAGATCTTTATGACTGTATTGCTACCTCTTCTGCATAAGATAACAGCTTTTCTCAAAATAAATCTCCGCTAAGAAAAAAGAATCATGCCTGAATTCTTTAGAAGAGTCATACTTGTCATAAATAAGCAACACTTCAGGAAAGCATGAAAATCCATTAACTGGATAGCCTCTTACAGTTTTGATTGGCATTCTTCTTATCTTGCATTTCAACCCTGCTGTGGGGTTGTGAGTGAGTAAACAGCCCAAAGCCTGGCTGCCAGAGGGGTCAACCCACCACAGTGCTCCCATGTTGGAGAACGGACATTTTGTGAGCAATCCAGCAACCTTGGTGTAAGGCAGCCTGCCTGAGAACAGAAACGGAGTCGGAGTTAAACTAAAGGCAATGGATTAGGAGTAAAAGAAACACCAGCTGCAAGAACTCAGAGGCAGGCGGAGGAGAGGGGGAGCTGAGAAGTTCTGGGGCTTGAGTTCCCAGGACGGTGTTATCCAATCCTAGCATTGTTAAGGGTTAAGGTGTCCAGTGTGGGTATGATAGTGCTAACTAATGATATGAGGCATAGCAACACAACTGACCAATTTTATTAAACCAAGTAGTTATGGTGATGTAATGGTAATGTAAGAATAAGGTATAAAAGTAAGCCGTGTAAGCCCATAAATCGAAGTCTGCATATCGATCATATTGGTCATTCGCGTCTTCCCTCGCCGAGATCTCCAGCACTCCCACACACTGAGCGACCCTGAGAGAATACATATCACAGCACCTTGATCCTCTCCCTTCTTCCAAATGTATTCTAAAGATAATTTCATTTTAGTACATGATTACAACCATGACAACAGAGAGAACAAAGGAGCAAGTAAGAGTAGTAAGTAATTAAGTCCAGCAATGTTTTTGGTTTTTTTCAAAGCTACCTAGATTTGAGAACTGTAAAGATGCACTAATATAGCCTGTTAAAATGAACTTTCCAGAAGTGAGATATTATATAATTCACTGAAACACAGAGACAATACTCTGTGTCAGAGAAGAAGACTTCAACAAGCGCCTAAAAATAACTTCCAAAAAAAGTGAAGAAATTCACTTCTAAAAGAGAGATTCTGAATTTACTGCTTTCATGCTGGCTGTAATCCAATTCAGCAAGAAAGAGGTTAGTCTCTGCAGGTCTGCCTAATGCACAACTGATTTCAGAGAGAGGCAATCATCAAATACCAATCTGTTCTTTATTCTATAACAGCCAGAACACAAAATGAGTTACAGGAATAGCACATGGCAGTCACATGCACTGTAGCTTTCCAGAACACATCTAAAATGAGTTTTACTACAGCCAAAAGGTTCATTCTCTTGGAGTGAGAACTGACAAAAGTCCATGGCTATAAAGCATCTTCCAGATTCTTTACAATTAAACCTCTGGGTTTTTTATGGAAGCTCCAAGGGAAAAAAAAAAAATGGGCAAAAATGATAGCAAACTAACTGTCAAATAGAGGAAGCCAGGCAAACTCCACTTATGAAGCAACCCCCAGAGATTCTATGACCACAAACCTTGGTCTTTAGTCAAGAGAATGGAATTAACCTACAGCAGTGAAAACAAGTACCAGTGTAAAGATCAAGCAAACAAATGCTGTCTTCATTGTCAGAGAATAGCATCTCTTTGTTCCGAAAGGCTTCTCCAGAAGAAAACAAGACTAACTCAGCTGAGATACTTCAAGGAAATACCTATTTTCTCAATTCTCATGACCATTCTCCACGATTCACTAGTAAACTCAGTAGGTCACAACTTAAGCTGAGCTGCTTGTTAACACTGTATCTCTTCAATGCACCTTCATACACTCCTGCAGATCTATGCTGTTAGCTCCTACCTGAATTCTGTCTAGAGCCAGTCACACACTGTACTGTTTACTTGCACCTTCTGTCCACATAATGAAGAATGTCTCAATGAGCTCTCTCTTTGCTCAATCTCCATGTCACTTGGAGCGGGAAAGCTAGCTATCAACCTTTTAGCAATACTCATTCACAAGAGAGAAGGGCTAACTAGTTGATTCACAGTGAGATTCTTCCTGAAGTTTGCCATTTCTTCCTCTCCAGTGCCTTCCTCTATCATTAAAGGCCTGCTCTGTGCTTTGGTCAGCTTTTCCTGTAGTTCCCCCAAGATAAGTAAAATGGCTTTGAAAAATGCTGTTGTCTTCACATCCTAGCCTGCACCACCTTTCAAAATATTTCTGCTCTCTCTGTGGCAAATGTTTTGACCGTGTCCTCACAGGCATTTCATTGTATAGAGTTTTGCGGGGAAAGGCTCACTTTTGCCTGGTTTTGAAGTTATTCTTA
Organism: Agapornis roseicollis; assembly: GCA_002631895.1. Lineage (NCBI taxonomy): Eukaryota > Metazoa > Chordata > Aves > Psittaciformes > Psittacidae > Agapornis > Agapornis roseicollis. The sequence continues at coordinate 61,356 of NDXB01011266.1, forward strand.
AGTTAGTTATGATCCATCCCACAATGGAGAAACAAAAGCTGCCAGGTAAGCAGGATTTACCCAAATTCTGAAAAGCAAAATGGCAATTGTGATAAGAAATGAGCAAGTCTGCTGCTGGGCTGTGATCTCTCAGTTTCTATATGCTTGGTTATACTTCCCAGAGCATCCTGGAAATAGCGAGGTAGAATTTATCCCCTCTCAGACTATGAACAACTGGGCTGGGGATGTTTATAGAAAATAGTCAGAGAGAACACGTGAGCAAGCAAGAGTGTCAAGACGTGCACGCCTGCCTCTCCAGGCATAGACCAGTCTCCCACTGAGATCTGTAAAGCATGCAATGAGCTCAAAAAAGGAAGAGGAAGAATGCACAAGAGGAAGGCCTGTGGACACAGCTGAGTGTGTAGACTGCATATACTAGCCCTCATTGTTTACTTTGCCATAGTGTTACACACTGACAACAGGATGGGAAGGGAGATCTTCAACAGGAACAGTAAGATGTATATTTTGTCTGGAAATACAGGGTTTCCCACACTAGATCAGAGAAGTATCCTATCTGAGGTGCTCTCCTCAGTTTTGATTTTGCATTAAGGTCCTTTCCAACCCTAACTATTCTATGATTTCAGAGGAAACAAGGGCAGTAAAATTTATGTTGTTAATGAAATATTCTGCATAGAAGATTAAAATTCTTATTCTCTACTGTATTTGGGCTGAGGTAATATGGACCACATCATCTTTTAAAACTATGCTGGATTACACAATGTACTGGTAAAAATAAAAACACCTGAATCATGTCTATGCAACAGCTGCCTTTGTGACAGCAATGCAGGAAGTGAATAAATGATCTGAACTTATGTCACTGCTGACACAAGGTAGAGAATTGACTTAGTAATAGGGTGGTAAACAGTGAATGTGACTTACTCTAAGGCCAGAGTGACAAAGCACACTGTATCCATCATACGTTCCATTCTTACGCAAAGTCTGGAAAGACCCTCCTTTCCAAGAGGAGGAGGAAAAGGTACATAGCAAAAAGATAGGTGGTGGCTCCTTCTCTAGCTGCAAAATTCTGGTGTATATCGATTCATATATGATGGATACAGTGCTAATGTAAACCAGCCCAAGCACCTCCAAAAGGAAATGAAAGAAAATAAAACAAGGTCAGACACTTTGAAAGGCCTGCAGCAACAAAACAGTAAGCATGCATTGAAAAAAAAAAAACAACAAAAACCAAAACAAACAACAACAAAAAAAACCACAACCCAAAGTGTATAGTGTTATTTAGATGATGCCAAAAAAACATACAGCAAAAGCAACAGCTGCTGCACGTATTTCTCTTATCCTAACTCCTAAAAAGCCTTCAAACTTCGGAATGAAGGTGAGGAACTAAAAAAGTCTCTGGATTTCCCAAGAGTGAGTTTTGGAACAGAGCTCACTCCCAACTTCCTCAACAACAGGAAAATAGCTAAATGGAGAAGAGGATCCTGTGTTATAAATCTTTCCTGCCTTTTCTCAGCCTCTCAAGCATAACAACTATTTAACAAAGCAAGAGGTAGTGTTTGTAGTATTCTTCAGAGCACTGATCAACTCAAAGTGAAAACAGGTTTAGAAGCAATCCTGGATGTAGCACAGACACATTCATTACTCTAACAGATGGAAGGAAAGAGTGAAAGGGACTGCCCCTTTCTACCCCTTTTATTGCGGACTTGGTAGCAAGAACTTCTACTGGTTGAGCAAATCATGTACCATTCCTCCCATTCCTACACCTGCTTCAATTTCTCATAAGCTCTCACAGCAGCACTAGAGTCTTCACCATGGCCCTTTACACCCTTTCTCATAAGAGAGAAGAAAAGCAAATGCATTACAGGCTGCTGGAGTTTACAAGCAGGCACAAGAGCTGTCAGCTGAGGTTTGGTTTGTTTTCTGTTAAAAGAATCTAATTTATGCAAAAATGTGGAATAAGGTTACGGCTGTAACAACAGCAGTTACATAAGGATTGAGGTTAAAGGGAAAATTATTATTAAAAAAAATAAAAAAGTCTTGTATCAGCAAACTTTCTTACCATTATCTCTATTCAGTCTGGTGCAAGACAGTTTATGCTCAAGGTAAGAATGCACAGAAATTAAGTTTCCCTCAACTACGATACGTTCAGATATGTGGTTTAAATGCTAATGATTAGTTTAATTAAGTATTATCTTGTATTTTTTATCTGTGTCTATGTCTTCTGTACTCCCAGGCAGGGTCACATCAAAACACCAGTTACAAACAAACTGTATCTGTCATTACAGTAAATGTACTAATGTGAATTAAGAAGATTGGTAGCTGAAAGTGGGTCTATTCTTACAGCTGACCCCTGCCATGTTTCCAACTGGTGATGCCAGTAAAATGACAATCAAAATATAATGGTATAAACCTTTATACTCAAGTAAAATATGGCAAAGAAAAAGCCACTTTAAAATTATGTCTACACCATATCCTCTGCGATCAGCACTTTAACACAAGTGCAGGCAGAGTTTGTTAAATAGTTTAAAAAAAGAAGATATTTTAGTTGAGAAGTTCAAAATGCTGTATTTATTTCCACTGCATAGCCACTGTAAAAATGTTCTTAACACTTCATATAAAATAAGCTTGTTATTGTTTCTTTTGTATTAGTTGTGGGGATGGAAGTCATTAGAAGCCAGGGAGAAGTTATCACATCGAAGAAAAACAGATTTATTTTGTCGTGGTTCTTTTTTAAGAATACATTTCCCTGTAACTCTCTACATCTTTCACTGATTTAGCCTTCCTAGTAAGCAAAAATTCTTTTTCATTTTTAAGGTTTCAATGGTCAGCTCAGTCAAATCATTCATCTCTCCTGTGTGTCCCAATACATGAACTCTTTCATTCTTCCACTGGAACTGTCATTCCCATTAGCTCATGTCTGAAAACTTCATACCCAGGCTGCTTAACTACTACCTGGTGCCACCAGTGCTTCCTCTCCACATAACCTACATCTACCTCCGAAACACAGGATAGTAACCTCAGCATGCAGCTGAGACTGAGAATTTTTGAGTTTTAAGACTCAAATCTGAGATACTCAGTGAGCCAATTACTCACTTCCTGTTTATACAAATAAAAGGTATTTACGATGCAGAAAAAAGAATTGCCAGAATCACGTTCGAACTTGCTGCTTCTCCCAGTTAAGATCACGCAGAGGTTAAACAAGCAGGACGGGAACACTTACAATACAAAGCCCAACATTCATGTTAAAACTTTGGTTAAAAATGGTCGTGTTCACACAGGCTGGCACCTGCCTGAGGTTTCCCTAAGTACTCGTCCCGTTACAAAGCAGGAAAAAAGAGCTTTAGTTGCAGACAACAGGAAGTTGGGGGAAGCCATAAAAAAAGCGTACCCCACGGCCGACCATCCGCTCCCTTGCTGCCTTACCTGGGGGTTTCATCCTCAGCGCTGCAACGAGTACACATAGCCGGCACGAAGGGCTGTCGAGAACACCATTTGGGCACAAAAGCAAGCCGTCCGGAGCAGCCCTCCAGGCTTTCCTTGGGTAACTCCTCCTCCCTCCCCGCCCCCATCCCGGCCGAGCGCAGCACGGCCACAAAGGGTAAGCTGCCGGTCAGGAAAAACGCACAAGGCGGCCGCGGTCTGTCTGCAGCACAGCGGTTACAGCCGAATGAAGTCAGGCGAATACGACAGGGAGGCAGGCAGGCAGGCAGGCAGGCAGGCCGGTGTAAATAAAGATGCCTAGTACTCTATCGTCATGCCCACACAGCTGCAACAGGACGCAATAATAGTCCTGTCCTTCTTTTAGCAGACAAATAAACCTGATAAACTCACCTAGGACACAAACGGTTTGGTTTTTCACCCGGAGATGTATTTCCGGCTGCGGGTTTCGTGCTTTCCCCGCACGAACAGGATGGAGTTCGCCCCTAAAGCCTCCCAGACAGAGCCCTACACACAGCCACAAGTTGTTTCAGCGATTGTGCACTTCCTCTGGAAAGTCCTTCTTGTGCACATGTGTGTATACATACTGGGGAGAGGAAGCGGGCGAGATCCAAATGCCCTCTCTCAGAGGAGTGGCCAGTCTGGCGACTAGTCCTTCAAGTACTCTGTTAAGTGGCAAGCTCCCTGACCGGCAGTAAACTTACTTTCTTCAAACCGGAGAAAAACCTCCTCCCGCTCTACCCGCTTGCCTCTTTCTTCATCTACAAACCAGAGGCAATTCTGAATTCCCTGTAGGTAAAAGCATGAATATCCATCAACACATCTCTCACCAAGTACCTTCAACTATCAAAGTCTAATACTGGAGAGGCACTTCGCATAATTCTGCTTTTTTGGCCATTGCTTTCTCTCACTACCTTTTGTGCAGCCCTCCATATTTCTGCAGATACTTATTTCTGCTTTATTTGCAATTTGTACAGAACGTCACAAAATTTCATGTAATACTCACTGCTTGTGAGAATTTCTGTTTTCCTGTTTCTTTATGAAAGCTCCACATGAACAGGAAACCTTATGGCAATCGCTCTCCTCCCTTTTGTTAAAAACACTCCTGCTGACTGCCTGGGAAGCAAAACCAAGTCCCTTCTGAGTTCAAAGGCATTTCTGCATTCCAGTTGTTTCTCTGACAATGCTATTTCACAGAGCAGCCATATTTTTTTTTTCCCAATACAAAGCAGCAACTGCATTTAAAAAAACCCCATGTGCACAAGAAACAAAGGTTCTTGTATCTGCTTAACAATGTCGTTACCTTAATAAACTGCTTACTTGTCCCATTAGCAGTGAGCAGAGCATCTTACATCTAACAAACTTTGCAGTTTTTTAATCAGCGCAGTTCAATGAAACACTGGCTCCTTTCACACCCTCAGTCTCTGAAGCATAGGAAATACCTCAGCTTCAGTCTTCTCTATGAGCACATCTCCCTGTCCTCAACTGGTATATGATAAACATGTGACAGCAGGACTTCTTCATTGAGACTCATCAATAACAGCTTTCAGGATGACCCAAACCACAAATTACTTTACATCTCAGTGGTACTTTCCCGACGTCATCTGGAGGCTGAGAAACCATTCCCTTTCCATATCGTATTTCCAGATTAGCAGAAGATTTATTTTCAGGTGCTTATATTTATAGTGAATTTGTAGTACATTTGAAAGTAACAAACCTACAATAATAAACATGCACATACAACAGAAAACAATACAAGTTTAGAAGTCACAGGTTAGAGACAGAGGAGAAAGGGAAACAACTATTTTAATCTAAAGATATGCATGTTTTTGCAGTGCTAAGTATCGATGTGATAAAACACTACTACAAATTAAAACACATCACTTTTCCATTTCAGGGGCATCCAGAGAATACTATAAGAAGTGTGAAAGTACACAAAAAGATACTCTTCTGTGAAGTAATAGGGTTTTTAAGCCTAAATCTATAGTTGTAATTATCACTAATGAAAAGATAAGAAAGTGTGAAAACACAACATATACAAGATTATTCTAACACTCAGCAGAAGACTAATAAAATGAACATGAATCATTGCCAATACTCAGCTTACAGACGTCATCATGCTAAAATCCATTCCAAACAGTTCTGAATTGCGGATCCTAACAACAGACAACTTCAGTATGTTGCAATGTAGACTGTAATGCTACTATTCGTGTTTGATCCTTTATATTTGAAAAATCATATTATTTGTCACTGCTGCTTGCAAACCTTTGCGTAGAATGGCAACTAACTAGTGGTCAGGCTAATGTCTCTACAAGGAAAAAAATACTAGAGTGGTTTCATGAGGAAGGAAGCCACTTAGTTTGCACAAATCATCACAAAAAAAAAATCTGCATTAATTGGCACTCACAAGTTTGGCTTGAATATTAATGATAAATTTAAGTTTTGAGATATTTTACTGAAAACTGAATTCCCTAAATACATACACTTGCCCATAAGAGTTAAACACTGGAATGCATGAATACTTTTTTTATAGGTACATGTTCCTGTTATAAGCAGTAATTTGGAAGTTTAATTCAATACCATAAAGAAAACTGAATTTTGTTCATAATTTCAAGATTAGAAAAATATTTAAACAAAATTGAATTATTTGATGATAACTACATTAAAGAATGGCTGCTAGCTGTCTTGAGTATCCTAGAGCTTCCTTGGACAGATTGTTTTTGGAGTTCCTAACCTCATCCAGCGGTATATGAATGGCATATAGTAGTCATTCTAGGTTTATCTCCCCAAGTCATTGTTTCCCTATACATTCTACAACTGTCCTGCCTTGCACGCTTTTATCACTACATGATTTAAAACCAAACCAAACCAAAACATGTTGTTCATGTAGTCTCACTGTTCTATTACACCAGTATTAAAAGCAAAGGTATCCCCAGTTATTTTTTCACAATTTCTCTGTAATTGCTCCATCACAAAGCCTTTTCAGGCTCTGCCCTGCCTCAAGTGCCATACTACCATTGAGTTATGCATCTGTGATGCTTTCAATTCCCTTCCTCATAACTGATACCAGCATGCCTCTGCCGCCCTGAGGAGCTCTTCTGGTTTCATCATCAAACTGTGGAATTTTAAAAGGTGGTTTAACTGATGTGCAGTTTCTCAGGATTTATCAGACACTTGTATGTTCAAAAGCTTCCTTCTGTTCTTTTTAATCCCTTTTGTGTTATAAACAAATAATAAACTAACTGAAATCAGCTGAATAAAGTTGCTTAAACTGCTTCCTAGTACCTAAAGTGAAAAAACTCTCTCCAATATCCTCATTTAAATGTACTCTCAAAGACACAAGGTTCTGACTGGCACATTGAAATCATCAAAACACTTTAATAATAAAGTGATTTTAAAGAATCAGACATGAAAGAGGTAAGCGCTCCTGACAATGGTTGATGTCACCAGGAACAACCAATTCTCATACTTCAGATGGAGCTTCTGAAGGAAAATGGAAAAAACTCACATTATAGTTCAGCAAAATGGCCAAAGCCAATGCGCAGGCAAGCACGTGGGTTATGGCACACCAGCCTCTGAAGCACTCACATTTGGTAGATATTTGACATGAAACACAGACAGGCATCCTGCCAGTGGGCTGTAAGGAGCTACAACCACCTCTGCATTTACCCAAAATATAGCCATTTACAGCTAACAAATGAGGAAATAATGATACCAGAATAATCCCTGGTCACTTTGCAAAAATGGTAAGCTCAAAACCAGCATCTCTATTGTCAAATAGCAAATATTTTTACTTTAAACTTTCTTCCTACTCTTCTAAAGGCAAACTGGATTTTAAAGATTTTTATAATCGTTGCTTTTAAAATCTGTATTTTGTTCCAGAGTAACTAAATTCACATCCAGCCAACCACCTCAAATATTCAGCTAAACCATATAAACAAAACCAGCAAGAGTGTCGGAGAAAAATAAAAGCATGAGCTCTATGTGCAGATTTTCTTTGGATAGGCTGTAACATGTTTGTCAGACAATAATCAGAAAGATGTGCTGCTGTACCAAAAGCCTGTTATGGGCAGTGCTCCTGAATTACATTAGAACAGTTAGCAGCGTCATCTGACCTATTTATGTTCCCTCTTTTAATGGGCACAGCTGATTCCAAAGAAGAGCTATGAAGACCATCTGTTGGAAAGATATTTAAAAAATGTTTGGAACATATCAAAGATAACAGTGACTGCAGTATTTATTAATCTTTCCATTAAAAATAAGCCTTCACAGTAATTTTTAATGAGCTTTCTTAAGTAAAATTTTCATATCTCAAATGCAGTTGTTTGACTGAGGAAAACACTCAACAGACTCACCATCCTATCCCAGACCCTGCAAGATAGGAGGGAAATCTACAGATACCAGCAAACTAATCAATATTACATGATGATCACTCCACCCACAGCAACTATACTATTTGAATTGCTTCAAATAAAACTAAGTATTCTAACAGACAGATAAATTGGGGCAGGGCAGTTAGAGCATAGAGTGGTGCTGCCTGAAACCTTGTTAAAATGGGAGCAGTGCTTTGACATGCATCCCATTTTATTACGATTAGTCTCTTCTTTGGTATTTTTATGTATGTGCATTCATGTAACAGCTTTTACACACTTCATGCATACGAACTCTGCCTGAAAACCTAACCTTTCTATTCTCTCAGTAATTCACATGCTAACAGTGTAAAACTTTTGCTCCTCTGGCCTTCAGATCTGGCCTGAAATTGCATGCACAGGCAAATTCATGCCTGCAACCAGCAATTGTAAAAATAAAGGGAGAGATCAAGATTTACCAGAACAGGTATAGGACTGCTAATACATATCTGAGCTGCTTTTGCATTATTTTCAGGTATACCAACTACATCTGATTGAACCAATCTTTTGTCCAATCCTGACCTGTACTCTGAAATCCCAGTGACAGAAACAGACTGTGTGTTCATTTGAACCCAATCAACATCATAGAGGAGGCTTCTAACCAACAGCAGTTTACTGCAAACTGATCCACCTACTTTGTCCTTAATTCTGCATTAAGAATATAACATATGCAATATATAATAATATACACCATACAAAATAACATAATTCTGCATAACAGAATTCTGCACTGTATGTTTTTCTTATTTCTCCTCATTAAACCTGAGTGAAGTGCTGCTCAGTTTAAAACAGGTTCTACCAATTTAGCCAAAGTTAGTCAATAATACCTTAATTTCTAATTCAAAATTCTGCAATTTTTAATTCCCCTCTCTCCTCCTGAATTAATTCTGTCACACAAATACGTAATTTTTAAAGTTCCATTTTGCTTACCACACTGGCCTATGGGAAAGCTCTTCAGGTGGAAGGCAGGCAGCAGCTCTGTAACAGTGTGAGCCACATCAGGCAAGCTGATTTGGGTGTGTCGGTGATAAACAAGTATAGACAATGATTGCATGGAACAGCTGGTTGCATTACAGTCACAGAATTTAACACCAGAAGAAACAAGTGATGATCTAATCTGACCTCCTGCATAACACAGGCTGTATAACCCCACCTAGCAATTAACCTGCCTCTGTGACAAGTTTGATATGGTAACTCACCACCACTGGTTTTGCCAGATCCATTTTGAAACATTCACCTACAATGCTAATTTGAAGCATGCTGCATCAGGCAGATTTTGCACCTCCCAAACATGCTTCCCAGAAGACAGAGGGATTGTCGTCTTCTTGATCCAGAGATTACTGCCCCACATCAACAGTCCGTGGATGTGCTGACAGAGCAGTCCCTTGCTAGCGTGAGCAAAGCAGATGAATTAGCTCACAGAATTGCTCAGAAGTGCAATTGTCTGCCTAGTGCCTGGTGGAGAACATGCACTGGATGCAACACCCAAGCATTAGCAACAACAATTGCAACAGTCCAAGAGCAGGGAAAGCCTCCACTCCTTCACTGTTTTAGCTCAAGGACTCATGCCCTGCTTTAGGATGAATGCCTGGGGATTACCCAAGGAAGTTCTCTTGCCTGACTTCAGTGGGCTTCCACAAGCCTTGTGAGAACAACGTATCATAGAATCACAGAATAGTTGGGTTTGGAAAGGACCTTATGATCATGTAGTTCCAACCACCCTGCCAGAAGCAGAGACACCTCACACTAAACCATGTCACCCAAGGCTTCATCCAACCTGGCCTTGAACACTGCCAGGGAGGGAACACTCACAACCTCCCTGGCCAACCCATGCCAGCATCTCACCACCCTAACAGCAAAGAATTTCTTCCTTAGATCCAGTCTAAACTTCTCCTGTTTAAGTTTGAACCCATTACCCCTTGTCCTGTCACTACAGTCCCTAATGAAGAGTCCCTCCCCAGCATCCCTATAGGCCCCCTTCAGATACCGGAACGCTGCCAGGAGGTCTCCATGCAACCTTCTCTTACCCAGGCTCAACAGCTCCAACTTTCCCAGCCTGTCTTCATATGGGAGGTGCTCCAGTCCCCTGATCATCCTCATGGCCCTCCTCTGGACTTTTTATGTCCATGTCCTTTTTATGTTGAGGACACCAGAACTGCACACAATACTCCAGGTGAGGTCTCCCAAGAGCAGAGTAGAGGGGCAGGATCACCTCCTTTGACCTGCTGGTCACGCTCCTTTGGATGCAGCCCAGGATATGATTGGCTTTCTGGGCTGCAAGCGCACACTGCAGTTGGCTCATGTTCATGTTCTCATCGACCACCACTCCCCCCCAAGTTCTTCTCGGCAGGGCTGCTCTCAACCTCCTCTTTGCCCAACCTGTAGCTGTGCCTGGGATTGCTCCGACCCAGGTGCAGGATCTTGCACTTGGCATGGTTAAACTTCATGAGATTGGCATCAGCCCACCTCTTGTAAATGTAACTCCTCAATGAACAACCTGAGCAGAACATTTATTCAACCTGTAAATTTCAACCGAACAGCTTGCCCAGAGAAGCTGTGGCTGCCCCATCCCTGGCAGTGTTGAAGGTCAGGTTGGACAGGGCTTGGATCAACCTGGTCTAGGGGAAGATGTCCCTGACCATGGCAGGGTGCTGGAACTGAATGAGTTTTAAGGTCCTTTCCAACCCTAACCAGTTGATGATTCTATAATTCCAATTGGTTTTGGCATTGTCAAGGGAATTACTCAGAGATACTAACAGACACCTATTCTTTCAATACAAACATCTTAGTAAGATTTACTTCACAGATATGTTTTGTAAATACAAAGACATCTTTGTGTCACACAGACAAAACCAATCAGATTGACAAGATGACATTATTTCACTTTATCATATTTATCATTAAATTGGGCTTTATACGTACTTAATCTCACATATGATTATTGCAGCCTATTTGTTTGATAGCCTGAGCCCATAGGCAAATAGATTTAAAATCAAGTTTTAAACTCTTGCTTTCCTTTGAACACAGGATTTTTTAATGAATTCATTTTAATTTATATATTTCACAAATCTACAAGACTTTAAAAGAAAGCTGCTCCCCTCTCCCCAAGTCCCCCCCGAATTTAATGCATTTGTTATAGGCATTCAGATACTGAGAAAACTCTCCCAGAAAAACATTCGTTTTCTGATTGCAACCTACACACTCTCTACCCATAATTTACTCTTTCAGTATTCATCAGGAAGCAAAACAAAAGAAAATAACCAAAGTGGTCTACCTCAGAAATTTATATTCAGGCTAATTATTCCTCTTGCCCTTTCAGGTGCAGCAGTAATCAGCAGATCAAGCATTTTGCACACAGTACATATCTTCCTAGTCATTTCACACAATAAGAACTTTTTGGAAGAGCTGCAGCACTAGGAATAGGTTGCAATGCAGAAGCAAAACAAATAGTTGAAGTGCTGTTATAGTTAGATAAATACAGTGCTGTAACCGTACCCTTCAACTCAGTGTACCTTCTCCTTCTGCCTCCTCAGGTAATAAGAGCTTTACTGTACTGCTAAAGAAAAAAGGGTTTGCCTCCCTTCAGTCCTCCCCCCACACCAGTATAAACTAGTGCATAAGCTAGACATTAAATTCTGTTTCATTTATCACTAACAAAACCACCAGTCGAGTTCTAAAAGCAGAAGTGCTGTGTTGTCTTTATAGTACAACATATATACAAAAACATAATACAATACAATACAAAACAGTATTCCTGCATAAAATTGTTTTCTAAACACCAAATCACATCTTGGTTGAGATAGTAATACCAGCATCCCCACAACATTGCTTTTTTCAACAATTCATCTATTTAAAATTACTCCCCTATCAGAAATGTGGCAAATTGTGTGATATAATGAAACTATGGAATAAGTAAAACTTAACAGGATTAAAAAAATTAGAAGCTGGAATAATACTTGGATGACTTTCTACAATTAGTGACCTGTGATGAGAGCATTATACTGGAAAATTCTCCCTTAAGCCATATTGCCTGTTGGCCCATAAAACTACGTCTCTATTTGCTTAAGGATTATATTCCCTCAAGCATAACACAGTTAAATCTAAGCTTAGATCAAAGTAATTTATTTGTCATCCAAACCTATTATTGCAAAAAAATTTTCCCGGTACAAATAGCCCCATTTTAGAGTAAATTTCTCACCAAAGAATTACTCCCTGTTACATTGTTGCATGATACAGTTACTGTTACAGAGCTCTCCCCACTGATTTTCCTCTTACTTTGTCTCAAAGACTTCCCCAGAATTATTTCAGTACTTCCATCCATGTAAAACTGATTTGTCTGCAGGTACACTAAACACTCAGATGCACCCTGGCTCCTGAACACGATTCCTCCAGTCAGCAGACATATTAATCTTACTTCAAAATATCTTAATAAAAATTGCTTATAGAATTATGACTGTCTCCCCCTGTCTTTCACCTGAACAACCTTATGTCTTGAGTTTGGAACGTAAATTACTTTTATAAAGATTCTGAGAATATTAACCCCTGTTGCTCTTTTTGTTCATTGCTGGGCAGTTCTCATTTACAACATTCCTAGCAGTTCTGGTAAAATCTTTATTAATTTATACTTATTTATTATAAATATGCATCGAAGGTAGTATTTCATCATAACATTAACTTTTTTTAAAACAAAACAAAACAAAAACCCCAAAACAATCACAGAATGACTGAATGGTTGGGGATGAAGGGGACCGCTGGAGTTTATCTAGTCCAACTGCCTGCTCAAGGAGAGTCACCTGGACCTGGCTGGCAAGAACTGTGTATACACAGCTTCTGAATATCATCAAGGATGGAGACTCCACAGCCTCTCTGGGCAATCTGTGTCAGTGCCTGGTCACCCTGGTACCCTGGCTGGATACCAGGCCATATGACCACTCCTCAGCTGGGCCAGGGGAGAAAAATATGACAAAAGGCTCATGGGTCAAGACAAAGACAACTCAGCAGTTGCTGTCACCGGCAAAACAGATGTGGTTGGGTGAAATTAATTACTGTCAATCACAAGATAGGATAATGAAAAATAAATCTAAAAAGCATCTTCCTCCCACTTCCTGAGCTCAGCCTCACTCCTGGCTTCTCCATCTCCTTCTCCTGCCAAAATGTTTAGGACGATGGAGAATGTGGATTGTGGTGAGTTCATCACACATTGTCTCTGCTGCTTCTTCCCTCTTTTATGCTCTTTCCCTGCTCCGGGATGGGGTCCCTCCCATAGGAGACAGTCTTTCACAACCTTCTCCTACATGAATCCTTCCCATGGACTACAGTTCTCCACAAACTGCTCTAGCATGGGTCCCTCCCATGGGGTGCAGTCCTTCAGAAACAGGCTGCTCCACTGTGGGTCGCTGAGGGGTTATAAGTCCTGTTGCAAACCTGCTCCAGGATGAGCTTCCCAAAGGATCACAGCCTCCTTCAGGCATCCCCCTGTGCTGGTGTGGGGTCCTTCACAGGCTGCAGGTGGAATCTGTTCCACATTGGACCTCCATGGGCTGTGGGTAAAACCTGCTCCACCATGGACCATTCTGGGCCGCAGGGGCACAGCTGCCTCACCATGGGCTGCCTGGAGCACCTCCTCCCGTCCTTCTGCACTGACACTGGCGCCTGTGGCGCTGCTTCTCTCACATATTCTCACTCCTCTCTCCCAGCTGCTGTTGCACAGCAGTTTTTTCTCCCCTTCTAAAATAACATCATCCCAGAGGTGCCACCACTGTCACTGATGGGCTCATCCTTGGCCAGTGCCAGGTATGTCTTGTTGCAAGCTGGCCCTGGTTCTGCTGGACATGGGCTGCTTCCAGCAGCTTCTCACAGAAGACAACACTGCAGCACCCACTGCTACCCCAACCTTGTCACACAAACCCAATGCACACCCTCACAGGGAAATAGAGTTTCCTCGTGTTCAGGAGGAGCTCCTGTGTTTCAGTGTGTACCAAAGCTGTTAGGAAGAATACTGAGGTGACGTAGTATGATCTCTAATGAGCTACAGACATACAGTATCACAAAGCTGTACCTGAGTAAAATACCATACCTTAACAAAAATCAAGGAATTAACATTAAAAACCCAAATGTTAATAACTTGTTCTAGTTAGAGCCTTTCATCCATCACTATATATTACAGCAGATGCAGCAAACAACTTCTCATCTTTTAAAATCTTTATAGTTAAAAATAATGCTTTTTATTCTGTTTAAATGAAAGTGACAGTGAAACATTTGGAAGTCCATCCCACAGCCCCTTTTTAGGCCTTTATCTGTAGAGTCAGAACATACTCAATGAGAAGGTGGAACTAAACACATTTTATTAAACATGACAGTATCTATAGAGTTGTTGTTTAACTGCGGTAGGCAGCTAAGCACTGGACAGGTGCTGACTTCTAGGACAGGGATAAGTAATAAGGAAGAATAAAAGCAAGAAAACTTGTGGGTCAAAATTAAAGGGTTTAATAAGTGAGGGAGAAGCAATAGAAGAGAGAAAGAAAAGAAAAAAAACCCCACAACTAAGTAAGTGAATCAACGGCATTTTTGCTCGCCACCTCCCATGGAAGACCCATGTCCAGCCAGTTACCAAGCAAGAGATGGTTAACCCCCTCAAATCCTCTTCTCTTCCTTATTATTGCTAATAATGGTATGACATGGAATATCACTTTGGTTAATTCAGGTTACTTGCCTGGTTGTGTCCCCACCCAACCTCTTTCGGACCCCCTCAATGTATTCACTGGGGCAGGCAGAGTGAGAACCAGAAAATCCCTTGCCCTGTGCAAGCAACTGTTGAGCAACTGCTAGAACATTAGTGTGTTATCTGCTATGAAGAAAATTAACTTCATACCAGCTAGGCCCTGTACAGCAATGAAAAAATTAATGCAGACAAATCACACGCTAAGACAAGAAAAAATACCTGCAGCTGTAAAATAAAATAAGAGCAAATGTTATGAACATCTGTTTTAAAAATGTTTCTGGGAAAAGGACTGAACAAACAGAACCCCCCCCCCAACATTCTAATCTGAGGGTGAGGCTATTAAATGGTAACTAACTCAGGTCTGCAAAGACACTAGTGAGCTAAAAATAAAACACAGACGAATGGCAAAGACAAGCCAAGACTACAACAAGGAAAGTAGTTTGACTATAAAAGAGCTGACTGTTAAGGAAATGCTGGCTGTTAAGGAAAAGAAAAGCAAGGAATGGCTATTGTCTCATAATGCAAAAATGTGCCACTAGACTTTGGGACCAATCCTTCAAAACCCGTTAAGCAGAATGGTGCTCCCAAACCAGCTATAGCTCAGAAAGTCCCATGCTGAACACAGTTGGCAGAGCACAGCAGTACCTCACCATCTTATTCTGAGCAACCATTTCAGCCTCTACCTGAAGGCAGACCATAGGGTAGTTGGACTTCTGGTCTGATACTGTATGGGCTTAGCTGTTACATACAGCTAAAGAAATTATCTTCTTATTTACCAATTTACATTTTACCATTCCTAAAAGCTTGTTTTCCATATTAAAGATTTTTCATTTTAACATGGAACAGTTTCATCCTACTCTCCCAAGTTTGTTTCCAGACCCCCACAGTGTGTGTGGCCAATTGATTCAGCCCAAATAGGACATGCTGCCTTGCAGGCGAGAATATAAGCTTCCAGAAGCAGAGCAGCCAGCAGCAAAACAGACATTTCCTCTCAGGACTCCTCTCTGTGCAGGGAAGTCTGCCCAGAGCATTCCACCTCCTCACCCATGCCAAATCGTTTGGCTTGTATGTCACCTTATTTGGCTGCTGCCTGGACAGGTAAGAACAATTTCTTTTACCTCGCTTCCCCTCAAATTCAGTGTTGCTTGTTTCAACATCAACTAACATCCACAAACTCCAGGGAGATACTGGCTGAAAAGGAAAAGAATCTGGAAGAGCACAAAGAGTAAGATGAAAACAAGGAAAACAGATGGAGAGAAGTTCTTCAGGAAACTGAAGCTGCAGAAGTGCAGTACAGCAGGAACAGGTGAGCACTCTAGGTATATGCACTGAGGTTTTACCTTTGGGGTTAAGATTGCTACACAGCCCTAAGTAAACACTAAGGGAATAGAGAAAAAGTAATTTTAAAAGGAGGAATTTCCTTTGGGATAATGCAATACATAGTGGTTAACAGAGACTGCAAAACACAGAGAACAAGACTATGATTTCTGAGGAGTTTAAAATCCTTTAAGCTGGAATCATATCATCATTTAGGTTTCATATATTGAATCAGCCAAGAATGCAGTGTGTGGAGAAAGAAAGGACAGTATGTTTTTAAACAACCTGTGTTTGAGAGAGTGCAGAAAATATTGTGAGAGAAAAGAGAGGACAAAGTAGAGGTATTCCCACCCAGTTGCAGTCATAGCTATATAAAACCACCCAGTGAACATGACAGGAGAGGGAAGTTTGTGCCTACACAAGGAACATGTTCACTGGTATGCAAAGGATGGTACTGTTTCTTTCCACTAACAGAGAAACCAGGACTGCAAGAAAGAATCTGAAGAGGTAAAGGATAAATTCTGCATGGGACATTCTCTAGAGCAGCTTAGCAGCACAGACACAGGCATGAAGAACGGTGAGTAAGGGTGGAATGTCCTTTGCTCACAGTTAATACACCAGGTCCCCAAGAACTTCTACCTTCAGGAACATTTTGGTTATTCTTCATTTATATCATGCCCTGATAACATCAGTACTATTAGAACTAATCCTGGAAGAAAGGATTGCAGCTGAAATGTGAGGCTTGATTAACATGGACAGGCAAGCTATGTTGCAGCACTGTGAAGCCCTACAGTTTATACCTCAGTCAAAATTCAGCCCAAAGTGGGTTAACGGAGAGCTGAATCTCTACTCTATTAAACAAAACCTACAGAAATTACACCTACCAAAAAGGAAAAAAAAAAAAAAAAAAAAAAAAAAAAAA
>NDXB01011267.1:0-10433 GCA_002631895.1 Agapornis roseicollis
AAGGAAAGGAAAGGAAAGGAAAGGAAAGGAAAGGAAAGGAAAGGAAAGGAAAGGAAAGGAAAATTTTTTTCATCTCAGCTAGAAAGAATTTCTAATGGCAGTCTACCATATGATTTTTTTTTCTCTCACAGAATCCTGAACTATTCTTGTTTTTCCATAGTGATACTCAAAATTAACCTATTGTGATGCAGTAATGGATTTTAATGTGAAAGACCTTACATTGTACTTTAGAAAGAGATTTTGTGGGAGACATGAGTGAGAAGACAAACTATGATATCAGCATTGCAATCTCTTTATTATAACATTTCTAGTATTTCTTAAGATGGATTTCTACTATGGAAGGATTCCATTTCAACTGTCTAATCTAATTTTACACTAATCTGAAGTAATATACTTCCTTAAGTACATCCATATCTATCTTTCTTCTCTCTTTCCTATAATTTGGTCTGTTGTGGTTTAAGCCCAGCTGGCAACACAGAACCATGCATCCGCTTGCTCACTCCTCCACAAACACACCCACCCGGCTTTTCTCCCCCCACTCCTGGAGGTATGGGGAGGAGAATTGAAAGAATGTAACTCCCATGGGTTGAGATAAGAACAGTCCAGTAACTAAGGTATAACACAAACCACTGCTGCTACCACCAAGAATATGATAAAGGAAATAACAAAGGAAGAGAATACAATCACTCACCACCCACCAACTGATACCCAGCCTGATCTGAGCAGTGATTTCGCCCTTCTGGGTAACCGCACCCAGTTTATTTACTGGGCATGATGTGTTGTGGTATGGAATACCCCTTTGGCTAGTTTGGGTCAGGTGTCTTGTCTCTGCTTCCTGCCAGCTTCCCCTCCTCCCTGGCAGAGCATGAGACTCAGAAAGTCCTTGGTCAGAGTAAACATCACTGAGCAACAACTAAAAACATGGGTGTTATCAGCGCTGTTCCCAGGCTGAAAGTCAAAAACACAGCACTGCACCAGCTACTAATGAGGAGAAAAATGACTGCTATTGCTGAACTCAGGAGAGGTCTCGTATGATTTCTATTAAAATTATGCATAAAATAAAGGTATTGTGACCTCTTCTCCCAATGACACGTATTTTTTGTGAAACACAATAGCATGGCAATGGTTCTTGCTTTTAATAATGTTGTGATTATTTCACTTAATCTTTATTCTTAAATTTAATCCACCTGCTTGTAAACCAGAAAATTAAAAAAAAAACAAAAACATTGCAGGATGAAAGTAAAATTGCAAACTCTCCTCATTCACAAAGAGTAGTCAGGAGGAAGAAATTATATATTTTTCCCGGGATTTCTATAAAATATTAGCTGGCCTTCCAGTTATGACAAAGCACACAGTACTAGCTCTCAGGATCAGATGCATATTTTTATTCCCTAGTGGCTGTGAGAACAGGAGAAAATTTGTAACTTAGAATTCTCCAGTGGAAGCTTCCATTTATCCTCCAGTCTCTTATCCTTCATCCTCCAGCCTTCTCCTCCTATACATGTAGAAAAAGAGTAGGAACCTAGCTTATGACACAAGACATTGTTTCCTTACCGTGTAGCCTTCATTGATAATGCAGGAAAAAGGATACCGTTTGTTTAGAAGGAAAAATGTGGCAAAGGGAGATGAGAGAAGACAACTAAAACCTTTGCTTAGTAGGGTGTCAGAGAAAGGAATTTATGCAAAATGAAAACTTCCACTTTTAAAACACTACACAAATACAAATCATTGCTAGCATCACTCACTGAAGTATGTAAATAGAATCTCCTTTCTTTTAATACAGAAACTGAGGTAAAAAGAGGTATTAAGTGGTCTAAATTTGTGAGACTTCACCTTTGTGCATTGTGTGCAGTTCTGGTGTCCTCAACATAAAAAGGACATGGAGCTGTTGGAACAAGTCCAGAGGAGGCCACGAGAATGATCAGGGGACTGGAGCATCTCCCATACAAAGTCAGGCTGACAAAGTTGGGACTGTTTAGCCTGAAGAAGAGAAGGCTGAGTGGAGACCTCCTAGCAGCCTTCCAGTATCTGAAGGGGGCCTATAGGGATGCTGGGGAGGGACTCTTCATTAGGGACTGTAGTGACGGGACAAGGCGTAACAGGTTAAAACTTAAACAAGGGAGGTTTAGATTGGATATAAGGAAGAAATTCTTTTCTGTGAGGGTGGTGAGGCACTGGAATGGGTTGCCCAAGGAAGTTGTGAGTGCTCCATCCCTGGCAGTGCTCAAGGCCAGGTTGGATGAAGCCTTGGGTGGCATGGTTTAGTGTGAGGTGTCCCTGCTTATGGCAGGGGGGTTGGAACTAGATGATCTTAAGGTCCTTTCCAACCCTAACTATTCTATGATTCTATGATACTATAAGTTGAACTCAGATGTTCTGGACTCCAGCCTTAAACTCAGGCTTGAAAGTGTGATAGCTCTAACACACAGAAGAAGAAACAGGGTAAGCTACTGTAATGACTAATAGTTTTCATGTCATTAGCAGAGCCCACTCAAGTATCAAAACCATATGATTGACTGCTGATAGAGGAGCGATAATATAAATGTTAATTCACAGTCATGGATATTTCCCTTTCAGAATAAAACCATCTCCTCCATTTACTGTTTCCTTCTCACTTCCAAGAAGATAGGAAATATGTACTCAAACCAAGGGACACTAAACCTTTTCTATCCTCTTACCATACAGTAAGCCCAAAACCCATCATACCACCAGCTGCATATGTAAAGAAGTTACAGGACTTTAAAAGTAAAATAAAATCTATGGCTATACAGCTATATTTTTCCATAGTGAAATTCACAGATAACTTCAGTACAGAATACTTGACAAAGCATATAATAAACAGCTTACATATTCAAAGTCTATCAGTAGGCTGTGATTGCAGTCTAAGAGGTAAAGATATCGCTAAATGTATAGTGTATGGTAAGCTTCACACATTATAGGTACTTTTGCTGCAAGGTGCATTGCTCTTTTACTTAACATGGTTTTCAATTCAATACATTATTTAAAGGTACAGATGGGCAAACCCCTCCTGTTAGAACCAAAACTCTCCAAACAAGGTCTAATCTCTAACATCATGAAATTATCTTGATAGGGTCTATTTGACCAGGTGTGTGAAGAGCTGGAGTAATCTGACAGCAGGGATGAGACAGGAGTGCATTCCTGTATCCCTATATAAGGCTAATGTCAGGGCTGGCTGCAGAATAATGACTGGCAGAAATTCTGAGCACCATTTTCAGAAAAAAATCAGCATGTGAGCAATGTACAAAGCTTGACCTTAGCTGCCAAACTGTCCACCTCCCTTCCATGTCAGGGATGAACTTACTCCCTTTGCCAAGTCCTCACTGGAGACACAATCTGTCTGACCCTTTATAATTCTTCCAGACCTTACTTCACTGACAGCTAGCCTTGCAGCTTTTACTCCACTATCAAATTTTCCTGGGTTTTGCACCTGAAAATGGAGAACCGTAAGCCTACCTAGTCTTTCATATACCTGTTTCTACTATCTCTGAAACACTAGCAGAAACAGTGACTATACTGATAAGCATTTCTACTACAAGGCAGAATGTAGATTTAGGCTATTTGCAGACAGTTTGGAGGACAAGTATGTTGCTATAAAGTAGCAATCATCCAGCCCCAAAAATATTTCTGAATGTAACATAAAATACTTCAGTAATCTAACTGAATCTGAAGACTTAATCTGGTCTGATCTCTTATTTATCACTCCGCTTCTAGTTTCTTCCCGTGTCTGCTTTCTGATTCCTCTTATTTTGGCAATGTCACTACTGAACATAATAATTTCAAGAAAGGTATGAGCTACAAATAACTGCTAGTTCAGATGAGCATCACTATGTGCATGCCATGTTCCTGTATTTCACCCTAGACTGTTAGCAGACAGCAATATTCATGCATTTCTAGGACAAATTTGCAAAGCTTATGTTTTAGAAAAAAAGTCTAATGAGCGAATATAATTAGACTCTTTTAGATTTTACTTATCTAGAAATAACCCTAAACTAACTTCAGTACATGTTGTCCAAAACCCATAAAGTCATTAATGTATATCTACGGTGCTGGAGAATGAATTCACAATTGACATACCATAATGGTAATAGCTACCATGAGCCAAATTCTTAACTTCCATACGGTCACTCAGCATGGCTGGAGTACTGGAGTACTCAGGCAATTTCTTGCTAACAAAGCACTGTTGGGAGCCATAATCAGCTGTCATAATTTAGACTGTGCTTGGCATGGGGTCAGCCCTAAAGAGAGAAAGCCATTGTTGTTCCTTTGTGTAACTTTGCTGTGGGCCTACAGAACTCATTTGTGGCACAAAGAAAAAAAAAAGAAAACCAACCAAAGAAAAGCCCATACATACATTAAAACCAGTACCTCACATGCACACTAGAAGTAGTTGATTTTTTTATGAAACATTTCAGAAAAAAATGCTCCAACATACCATTCTTTTGCATACTTTTTTTTTTCCTTACAGAGCAGTAAGCAGTATGCTGGAACTTTGGCAGATGGTAGATCTATATAGTGACGCATAGTTGTAGAAAATCAGTTTTCTCAAAATTACAAGGATACCAGATAAGTTCCAAGGCCTCAAAGGCTTAAAAACACTGGACACAGAAATTAGGTTGCTGTGTACATGCGCACAAATATATATATATTTACTCTAAAACCCTAAAATCCATATATTTGTGGTTTGCTGTACACCAGTTTCTATCCGGTCTTGCTCATCCTTGTAACTCAGCTGTGTTGTGTCATTCACATACAAGTTAAGAATCTGTTCTACTTTGGAGTTTACCTACAACTGTTGCAAATACTTGCTTATGTGTGGACTTTTCACAGAGACAAAAGGCTCCTGCATTTGATTAGTTTATTCTGCACAGAGAAAGTAATCGGAACAAAGTTACTATGCCTGCTGGGATACGGACCTTGGGGATATCCCAAACAATACATGAACATCCAACAAGATATCTGAAAAGGCATGTAACTACCGATAATCTCCCATATGTCATGATGATAAGGTCAGGCAGGGTGAGAGAAAGTCTGCACTAAATATTATTTGTCTCTCTACAGTAAGTTCTGGGGAAAGATAAGCTCTTTTCCCTTAAAGCATTCCCCTCATAATTAGTTGTTAATTATATAAGCTATCTTCATTTATGGTCTTTCAAATGTGGAACTATAATGTGTAACTATCATTATCTTTTCTGACAGCTTGCCTTCTTTCATGAATGACCTTCATATTAAAAATATTCTTTATGGACAGAACATACTATCACACAGGAAACAACTTTAAAATCAGAAATTTAAGATTCATGAGAGAACAGGCAGTTGCCTGATAATCATTTACTTTGTAGCAGTGAATAATAAGTAGTACAGCCTGTAATTCTAATTACTCATTTATCTGGTTTTATAATAAGCCATTGTTACAACTTTTATTGGCATTTCTGTTTTATCATTACGTGTCACTGATTTATAGAGATTATTCAGCTCATCTTTCTGGGATCATATTCATGAGAAAGCTAATGAATGGCAGTGAGAAATACAGCAACCATAAGGAAGAGTCAACTATCTTGCGCTCAGAAAGCACACCCTACTGATTAGCACTATCCTTTAGCACCTCAGATGTCTGAACAAATGGAACATCAACAGAGAGGCAACAAGTCAGGTGTAATTGTAAGGAATGTTAATGTCTTTTAATATCACATATATGAAGCACAAGATCAAGCCTTGCGGAGTAAAAGAAATACTTTATCTCTGAAGTGTAAAAGATAGGCTAAGAAAGATGCAGCCAGGAATGGAAGCGCTATATGTGTGCTATACTGTAGAGAGGGCCAAAAGTTCTGAACAAACCTTATGGAAGCATTACATGGTTACTAGCATTAGAATGTGTTCACAAGCCATTTACCATGGAAGTGACTGGCTGCTTGACTAGGAATGCAGAGTTAAGTAAAAATATTTTAGCTACATTGTAAAACTAAATGTTAAGACATCAGAATAGGCATCTTTCAGATCTTAATCTAGGTTATTAATTGATAGAATTGATAGGAAAAGTGCTGAGAAAGCAAAAGTCTAGAAACAATCTTTCCAGCACAGGTCAGACTCATTTACACTAACAGTTTATTTTCCCTCACTTTACTTCTTTGTAGGGATACACCAAATGGAGGCAATAATAAGCTCCAGCTGGGAGGCATCTCAATTTTTTTGTTTAACTAATTGGGTACTCCTACTGCATGGTGATACATGCACTTCAGCATCATAACAGTAATATGCAAAATGTAATAAGTCATAGCAATAAGCAAAATTACTGTTTTGAATTTTAATATATACATTTTTAATCACCTTTTGTTGGACCTTTGTTTTTTGGTTTGCATGTTTACTTTTCTAAATAGAAGATTAAAAATTATGAACAGAAAATATATTGCATATTTTACAGATATTAAGGCAGGGGAATTAGACTCTTTGCAGATGTGCTATAGCAATTATTGAACATGAATACCCAAGTAATTACTATGTTAAATACCTTATTCAAATGGGCAGAATACAAATTAAAGCTACCCTAGTCTGGCTCAAATTCATAGCTTGCTCTGAAGTGGCAATTTTGTCTGTTTTTTGTTTTTCTTTTTTAATAGAAAGCATTCATGTTCATTGTTCTAAGTAGAACAGCCTCAGTTTTCTGCCTCTGCCTTTGACATCATACCAAGAAGGAGTGGGTGTATTACTCAAGTTACTAAAAAGAAACAAATAGAATAAATTTAAACAGACAAAAAAGAAAAAAAAATTACAAGGAAGTAGTGAATGCACCCTCCCTGGCAGTGTTCAGGGGCAGGTTGGATGGAGTCTTGGTCTAGTGTGAGCCATCCCTGCCTAGATGGATCTAGATGATCTTAAGGTCCTTTCCAACCTTAACTATTCTATGATTTAACACAGTATAAATGGGATTCAGAAACAAGTGGTATAATTATTTTTTTTTCCCATTCTGACTATATCCCATGACAAAAAGACAGAAAACTTACACTCCACCTGACTAAAATGAGTAACAAAGGGTTGTTTGGGATGAAACACATGCATTCTAGTGGAAGAAACCCTGAAATTTCAGGTATGTAAAGCACCTTCTTCTCTTATCATAGAGCATAAATCTAATTATTTATTTGCTCTTCCATTCATAATAATCCACAAAAAGTGGATATCTTAAATTGCATAAACTGAAGGATTTCTGCCATTTAAATATCTTAGCATTAAAAAAATCAGCTATTCTATTCAAAATCAGAAACAAAACTTTCTTAGGGAACTAAGGAAATTGCTGGCTACAAGGATAAGTAACAATTGACGATTTAAATGTTGTACTTTGAGGATTTAAATGTTGTACTTTGACTAAAGCAGCCATTACTTACCTAAGTTATCTGTGGAACTGATGGCATCTTAGGAGGAGAAATGATGGATATATAATGTCAATTAAGTATTTTTACATAGGTAGATTTTGGAGGAATACCATAATGCAATACTATGTAATCAATATATCAACACTACAGTTCATCTTAAAATAAGTATATTGTGTAATTAATTCAGGATAAATAAACCCAGCACTTTTTATCATAAGAAAAACATGTTTGGTTCTGGATGGTACTTGGAAACTGTATTGGAAAACAGATTAATATGGCATGGTATTGTTTTAATGATCCTTGCAGACTGAATTGGTGACCAGCAAAGCTAAAGATAGTAGGAGAGCAAAAGAAAAAGAACATGGAATATCCAAATTCTTACAGTGTATGGGTGAATTATTCAACTAGAATATTCCTCAAAGGGGTAAAAGAATGTTTCAAGCTTCAAACTTTCCAAAATTCCAAACTTTCCAAGCTTCAAAAAGTATGTATAAAATGCTAAAATGAAGATAACAGTGAAAATGAAATACAAATATATTTAGGGAGAAAATCATGCTGTTGGCTTTAGACCTTTTAAAGTTACTGACCTATTCTAAGCTAAGATACTGAACAAAGAAAGAAAAAGAGATTATACATCATGAGGGCAGTGAGACACTGGAACAGGTTTCCCAGAGAAGCTGTGGCCACCCCATCCCTGGAAGTGTTCAAGGCCATGTTGGATGGGGCTTTGAACAGCCTGGTCTAGTGGAAGGTGTCCTTGCCCATCTCATTGGGGTTGGAACTAGGTGATCCTTAAGGTTCTTTCCAACCCTAACCATTCTATGCACAGAGACCAACTCTGCTAGCAATCCCGGTGATACATTAGCTACAGAAATGAACCAAAAGAATTGATCAAGTTAGATGAGCAGCTTCTCTCTGAAACTAGGTAAGACAAATGACACGGTTAATGAGAGATGGATGAGTGATTTCAGATTTATTTAAGACATCTTTTTTTGTTGCTTGCTTAATAATAATTTTATATATTGTCAACCATTTCCAAGGGCTGGAAAGAAGTCTTTTGAGAGCTAAAGAATGTTGTAGGATATCACTAGCCATATTTGTCTTGGACAATTACTACTAAATCAGGATTTAAATGATAATAATGACTAGCCATTCTGTGGTCTAGAAGCAAAGGAAGGAGCAGTTGGTTATGAGAGATTTGTTGGGAAGCCAGAGTATACATCAAGCTGAGCATCAACGCCTCATAAATTTCATGTTATAAAATTAATTCAAGTAATTGCTTTAAATCATGGCTTTAATGGCTTTAAACCATAATGAAAGAATTTATAACAAAAGAACCATAAGACTAATGACAAAGGACTCAGCATGATTGGCTAAAGGGCTTAGGGCTAGGTCTTGTTGTATTTAACAATCTCATTTCTGTAAAGAAATGACACAAAGTGATCACAGAGATTAGAAATACAATGAAAAAAAAATACAATTTCATGTAGTTTCACTGTATCTAATTTAAGAGAAGCTTTCTGAGGAATAAAAGTATCCACTCCTAAACTGCATGCCTGAAACATAATAATCACATAGATGTGTTCTCTCTTTCTGAACTTTAAAAGGGACTGTAGTGTTCTGTTCTAGGGTCACCTAATAAACACTACTCTACTATCTGTGATAAATATCAATGTTAAGCAGATGGAAATCTGTAAAATAGGTGTTATATCTTTACAAAAAATATCCAATGACAGAGGAGTCCTGCTGTTGGGGTAGAATCAACACAAGATTGTATTTTTAGCTATATCCATGGACTAAAAAAAACCTGAGGTAATATTAAATGTCAAATATGTTAAAAAAGTAACAATCATGTTGTTTATGTCAAGTTATCCGAAAGCACTTCAAAGACAGTGTTGCTATAAATATTAACACACATCTAGCATATTTTAAATTTATAAGAGTAACTCCTCCATAAAACTGTTTAGTAGGCAGAAAACTGATAAATAAATGCTGCATACCTGACTCTGAGAATTTTGTTCTTTATTGTCTAAAAAATGTAACTGAGCCTAACTAATAAATTTTTAAGAAGCACAATTAAATAGAACACACATAAAATACATTGTACTATAGCTTTTGCGTTCATTCTCCCTAGTTTCAAGAAAATTTTTCAAGAAAACAGGTTCTAGTACAGTCTAATAACATTTGGTTTTCAGTTAAAAAAAAGCAATGAGCTGAAAGAGTTAAGTCTGATTTTTTATTTTTTTTTTTTTTACCACTATATAGAACCTTTAGAGCACAAAAGTGTAAAAGGAAATGTTTAGATTTAAATAATTAAACATACAGGTTTAAAACAACCATTACTACTACACTCTATCAAATAAAACTGAACTGGTATAAATACAGCAGGAAGAAAAAAATCAGCCAGAAAATTGAAGCATTTAAAGAGGAGGATGCTAACAACAGCAATTAAAGAGATGAGATGCTACCCTTTTCACTTGTAACTGCTTTTTTTTCCTGTAATTCATAGCAGGTAACTCTTGTCTCAAAGATCATATTATTAAATTTTGAAGTCAGCTCCTTAACTTAATAAATGTATAATTCCATTAAACTTCAGCAGGGACAAGCCACCACTTAATACTAGCACATTTTTAAGTCAAAGCTAGTGTATATATATATGTATATATATATATATGACTGAAGAAGACAGTTTTCAAGAAAATCAAAATGNTTCCTGAATTTGAAATCCATTAAACTTCAGCAGGGACAAGCCACCACTTAATACTAGCACATTTTTAAGTCAAAGCTAGTGTATATATATATGTATATATATATATATGACTGAAGAAGACAGTTTTCAAGAAAATCAAAATGTTCAGGTAATTTAACTTGGTTAAGAGTGATGCAAATTTAAATAGGAAATCTGCCTGAAACAATAAGGCTCAAAGCTTTACAACACTGATCATACATTGTTTCAGGGAATTATTTATGTGAATTGTAGTCTGCATGGAAGTATAACTTTGTCTCAGAAATAAACTTTACCTCAAATAAAAAAAAAAACAAAAAACA
>NDXB01011268.1:0-15283 GCA_002631895.1 Agapornis roseicollis
AGGTTGGATGAAGCCTTGGGTGCCATGGTTTAGTGTGAGGTGTCCCTGGTTGGGGGGGGTTGGCAGGGGGGTTGGAACTGGATGAGCTTCAGGTCCTTTCCAACCTGAACTATTCTGTGATTGTCCAGGAAAAACCTTCAATAATGCCTCATCTTCTTAAAATTACTGGGCAAAACTTTCCTTCTCCAATGAGCTTCAGGAGCTCACAGACTTGGCAATGGAAGGCTGACTATTAAGCTCATGGGTAAACACCACAGAAGGGAAAGCAGAATGCAAGAATGCAAAAACAGCAGCTGAAAGAAACCCAAAAATTGTCCTAACTCAGAAGCAGCAGGGAGCTGAGAGCAAGTCTACGTGTGAAATACATCGGGGCAAACTGACTGTAAGCTTTACCCTGCCCTTGTCCTCAAACTGCCCGGTAAAAGGGGCATTTTGGATGCAGAACACGCAGATGACAATAGTTTGGACTACTGAATTTCTAGTTAGCTGGCAGCAGAAATACACCCTGTGTACCTCACGTAATGGTAATTTACCAGCTGCACACAACTGGGTAACACGTGCCATCAGTAACCCATCACTCCCATGGAGACGCTATTGTCTGAGCCATCTCAAACACTTTGTACTTGCAGCATCATTAGTCTATTCACTAAAAATCAGAGAATCCCAGACTGGTTTGGCCTGGCCCTCCAGGCCCTTGGCCCAAGCCCCTCTCCAGGTTCCCTACAGCTCCTTTAGGCCCTGGAGCTGCTCTCAGGTCTCCCCTTCAGGAGCCTTCTCTCCCCCAGGCTGCCCCAGCCCAGCTCTCTCAGCCTGTCTTCATCTGTGTTCTTGTCCCCAAGAATCAGATCAGTATTCAACTCTCTATGAAAGTCTGCATTCAAATGGTTCTTCCTCCTCATGGAGAATTAACTGGGGAGTTCTCAAAATCCAAACCATTGTACCAAAGCAGAAGGTTGATCAGCTCAGTGGGTACCTGGTTGGTACCTGGAACATCTGCTCCTGATTGGCTTTAGAGGGGTTTGGGTCATGCTCTACATGGAGGCCCATACCAAGTGGAGAATGATAGCAGGGGTTCTGGGACCTGCCTCTCTTAACGTGCTTGTCAATGACGTGGAAGAGGGGATGGATGTGGTTTCATCCACTTTGCAAATGAGCCCAAATCTGGGGAATACTCAAAACACCTGAAGGCAAAGCCGCCAACTGGAGGGGTCCAGGAATGGGCCAACGTGAACGTGATGAAATCCAATAAGGGTAGATACCAAATATCACATATGAAAAGGAAGAACCCCTGAACCCCTTGCAACAACACAGGCCAAGGACCACTGCTTTGAGAGCACCCCTGTGGATGAGGGCTGTAAGTTTTGGTAGGCAACAAGCTGAACATGAACCACTAGTGCACCCTTGCAGGGAAAAGCACCCAAAAACATCTGGAGAGCTAACCCTAATATCTAAGACAGGATCACTGAGAAGATGGAGCCAGGCTGACTTCACAATGATGCACAGCAAGAGGAGAAAGGGACAAATGAAACAGAGACATTTTCACTGGTTGCAATGAAAACCTTATTCACAGCAAGAACAGTCAGGCAGTGGAAGGAGTGCCCCAAAGGTGTTTTATAGTCTCCATCCATGGAGGTTTTCAAGACCAGGCTGTATAAAGCCCTGAGAAACCTGGTCTGGTCTCACAGCTGACTTGCTCCAAGCAGAAGGCTGGACTAGAGACCTCCTGAGATGACCCTATCCTGTGAGAAACACGCTCTACAAACAGCCTACACAGGGATTTTGAAGCCTCCAGGTATTTTACACATGCTCATTTCCCAACCTGGTCTCCAAATGTCCTGATCCCCAGCCATTTCCCATGGCAGGTTCTATGAGTAGGAAGGGCCAGAGGTGCATTTCAGGGGGGTTACAGTCCCAGTTTAGCCAATCTCAGCCTCATTTCAACAAGAAACAGCCTATTCCTTTCCCTCGGGTCACTGAGCAGCAGTGCTGTGATGTGTCACCCCTCGCCTGGCTCAAATGGCCCCCACAGATAGTGTTTCATTTTGGTTTGCTTGCAAGTGCCAAACAACACTTGGCATCGGATCAACACCAAAGAGACGCTCGCTCAAACCTAGATCCCACTTCTACTCCCCTCTGTAACCCCAGAGCTTCAGGGGCATACCCAAAACCAGACCCACACTTACAACCCCTGCCCTGACAGCTCAGAGCAGCAGTTTGGATGGGACCTGTGTTGTGAAAGCAGCACAGAAGTTCTAAAACCCTATTGATAATCCACTTTTTTACCCCAAAATCACCTAAAAGAGGTAGTCTGTTCTACGGAGAGATGATTGTCCAGGACTTAAAGGAACCCACAGGAGCTTGCATTCTGCTTAGAAATAGGTTGCAAGAAAAGGAGCTTAGAAAGTAAGTTTAACATGCCCTGAAGATGTCTCCAGGTACGAGGACACCAGTAGCCACTACTGAAACACAAAGAAGTCCAACTCTTACTTAGATGCTTAACTTGTAAAACATAAATACTCCCAAATAACACCAGGGAGGCACAGGGCGCAGGTGCTCAGCACGGAGCCTGGAAGTGCTTTGCTGAATCAGGATCAAAAAGGAGGCTCTTGCTCAGCCCTGCGAAACCTCTTGTTGACTGTAAACACCACCTTGATACCAAACACACAGAGATAAAGCCAACCAGAAAACTGCGTGGGGGGAAGAGAGAGCAGCGGCATCGCAAGCTCTGCTTT
This sequence comes from Agapornis roseicollis, assembly GCA_002631895.1. Lineage (NCBI taxonomy): Eukaryota > Metazoa > Chordata > Aves > Psittaciformes > Psittacidae > Agapornis > Agapornis roseicollis. Next base: position 2,733 of record NDXB01011268.1, read on the forward strand.
GGAGGCGAGCCTCTCCCTCTAAGGTCTGCAGAGCTCTGCATGCTCCCAAGTGGCCACGCTCATCTCAACGTGTCCCCTATGGCTGATAGAGCACAGGCAAGCAGAGAACGCTCACAGCACCACCTTGTCCTGGCCAGGAACGTCTTCACCATCCCTGTGTCTCCCACCATCCCTGGCAGTGCTCAAGGCCAGGCTGGACACAGGAGCTTGGAGCAACCTGCTCTAATGGAAGGTGTCCCTGCCTATGGCATGGGGCTGAAGGTCCCTTCTAACCCAAACCATTCTGTGATTCATCATCCCAGTTAGACTGACTTTTGTGCTGCCAGTATCTCACTACACTGCGCATCCCACAAATAGAAGGTCCATGAACATGCACATGGAGCCATCTCCTTCCTACCAGCTCAGTCCAGCTTAGGAAGGATTTGATCTCTGCACCATTCAGTCCTGACTCCAACCTGTGCCAGAGGGAAGACTATACCCCATTTCTTTAAGCTGTTAAATCCCAAGTTTCAAAGTGAATTCTGTGGTTTAGGTGCTTGCATCCAACAACAGTGCACTGATAGGAGCTGCCTGACTTAACAGACTTGTACTCAAGAGCATAGAACAAAATTAACTGAGACCTAGGAAAGTGGAAGAAGGCCAAGGAGCATGACCAAAGGAAATGAGTGCTCCATAGATCATGTAATACCAAATTCATAACCTAATCAGTTGAAAGAAACTCTAATCAAGAGCTATCAAAGAGCCACAAGAACAGAAAGCCAATCTAGAAGGGTCCATAGGAGCTCTAGTGCTTCTTTTCATCTCTCCAAACATGGGTTTAATAAATTAATTTAAACCAAAATTCAAAAGCAACAAAAATTTATAAAGCAAAAGCAACCACAAAGCAAATTATGAAGCCTGGGTCCAACAGATAACAGATGGAGATTCCTGCTCCATCCCTTAGTCTGACGTGGTAGCAGATGCTGGCATTGCTACCTAGGCCACCTCCATCAGCAGAGATGAAGAAGATGGATGGTAAATCCCAGACTGGTTTGTGTTGAAAAGGACCTTAAAGCTCACCCAGTTACCCAGCTCCAACCCCTGCCACGGGCAGGGACCCCATCCATAGAGCAGCTTGCTCCAAGCCCCTGTGTCCAACCTGGCCTTGAGCACTGCCAGGGATGGGGCAGCCACAGCTTCTCTGGGCCATCCCCCTGGGCCAGCGCCTCAGCACCCTCCCAGTAAAAGAAATACCCCTGTCAAGGCACTGGGAGCCCAGGTGAACAAGGCACGAATGAGCATCAATGCACCAGAGCTGATGAAGGTACCAAAGCGAAGATGCACAAGGCTGTTCTTTAGCTCTAATGCACAAGAGCTGCTGCTTGTCCTAGGGAAAACTTGGGGTCGTGCAGCATACAGCAAGCCCTGGAATAGCTTCTCACTGCTTCCCACTGCCTTGGCCAGGAAATAGTTAACTAGAGAGGAAAATAGGTAAGATTTCCTCCCTTTGCCCCCCTTCCCCCAAGGTAGATGCCCAACACCTCCTCTCTCAAAGGAGCCGGGCTCCTTCCTCCCAGCAAATAAGGCCATTACCCCCCAGTCCCACTGCTGGAGCCAGCGGCGCAGCATTGTTCCCCAGCCCTGTCTATAGGAAGCAATATCTATTTTCCATTTAGACAAGGGTAAAGCCTTTAATTTCAGCCTCCTGGCTGCAGCTGGAGTTCCCTTTTAACTGCTTGGCCACAGGAGTGAAGACAGTTTTATATGGAAGAAAATGCTGAAAAGGCCACTTTAATATGCTTGCATGTGAAAAGGGGAGAGCTTTTCATACCGCACGGTAATGAGGGTCAGCGGGATATTACACTTCACCATATGGCTAATTTGCACAGCAGGTCAAATGCTCTATTTGCTTTTTTAAAGACAGGCTGATAGATTAAGCTGCACTAAAACAAAACACACCAAAAAAAGAAGAAATAAGGAAGCATGAGGAGGAGATGCCCTCTAATGTCGGAGCCTGGCAGCACATCCAGCCTGGTGTACAAGGGGTTAGGAAAATAAGGATACCTGAAGATGAGCGGGGTTGGGATGATGAGAATCCCACTCCTTCAACATCATCCCATACTCATGATGGGTACCTGCACTAAAGACCATCCCTGCTTAACACGGAGCTCTGGTAATGAGAGCAATGACCATCACAACCCATGTTTGTCTTGGCATGTCCTCGGTGCCATGGCCCAGGCATGACCCACGGAGGCACTTCCCGTCCCCACACACTTCCCATCAGATCCGGTGGGTAAAGATTAGGGAGCTGCATGGCCGGGGTGTTTGTAGAGGGTAAATACACTGAGCCTGGCTTTTGTAATCTCCTCCCTGCCACAGCACAGTGTTAATTTATTAAATACCTTCACAAAGGGCTTTTAGTAGTGGCCCTTGCTTGGCTGGCTCCTTTCAGAGCATTACGAGCTACATCCAATACAGCTTTAATTGACTATTGCCTTTCCCAGCCTCTGACCTGGGATGGCAAACAGCAGGGCCACGCTAGCAAAACAAGGAGTTTCCATCCCAAGAAGAATGGCAGCTTGCAGAGACAGAGCTGAACCCAAGGGAAGAGAAGTCTGGAGATGAGCATCGCCTCGCTCTGTCTAAACCAGAAACCAACTCCTTGCAGAGAGGTGGTGGATGCACCATCCCTGGAGACATTCAGCGCCAGGCTGGAAGTGGTTCTGGACAACCTGATCTAGTTCCCACTGCAGGGAAGCTGGACTAGCCAAGCTTTGAAGGTCCTTTCCAACCCAAACTATCCTACGATTCTTCCTACATCAACCCCTTTTAGAGATGCTCCAGTTTTCCCAACAGCAGGAAATCACACTTTGGTAAGAAATCTGACATTTTTATGGCTCATGTAATGTAGAGAGGAGCAAACCACTCAACCTCTTCAGAATTCAGAGACAGAGAACCAGATCCTGGTGCTCACCAGTCCATGCCCCCATAGCTGGTGCCTTAGAGAAAGAAAAACCCCACCATTTTCCCCTTCCTCTCCAAGGAATCAAGATGAAAGCAACTGCAGGAAGGTGGGGACCAGGAGCAGAAAACCAAGTAATTCTTTGCTTTGGCCACAATCAGAGTCCCCATCTTCCTGCAGCCAAACAGGCATGAATGACAAGCAGGGAAACCACCACTGGCAATGTGATGAAAAATCAAAGAACTGAAGACTTGAAGGACAAAAGCAAACCCAGAGCAATTAAAACTGCCACACAGAATTGCTTCTTTAGCTTGGTGAAACAGTTGGGTAGGTCTCATAGAATCATAGAACAGTTTGGGTTGGAAAGGACCTTATCATCCAGTTCCAACCCCCCTGCCATAACCAGGGACACCTCACACTAAACCATGGCACCCAAGGCTTCATCCAACCTGGCCTTGAACACCAACAGGGATGGAGCACTCACAACCGCCCTGGCCAACCCATTCCAGTGCCTCAGCACCCTCACAGTAAAGAATTTCTTCTCTATATCCAATCTAAACTCATCTCTACTTCTTCTCAGAATCACAGACGAGCCATTTCTGGTGCTAGCTCTGCTCTCGGTATCTGTTTGACCACAGGCTCAGACGTTTCATCTCACGTTATGAGGCTGGACTAAAGAACTATATTGAAAATAAATAAGTATTTCTAAATCCTGTAGCTGCAGAAAACAAGCACAAAATGAGACTAAAATGTCCTTCAATTGTTCTGTCCAGACTCTAACACCACAAGTTATTTCACCTCATTCATGTTCAAGGCCAGGTTGGATGGGACTTGGAGCAAGCTGCTCTAGTGGAAGGTGTCCCTGTCTATGGCAGGGGCTTGGGACTGGAGGAGCATTAAAGTCCCTTTGAACCCAAACCAGTCTGGGATTCTACATTGGTATAACTGGAAGAAACCAGACATTCCCATGTATAAAAAAGCAATAGAAAATAAAAGATCTGACAATTTAAGGTGTCTCAAACCCTTGGCAAGACAGAAGACGCCAGGTCTCCCACCCAGGCTTACAAGAGCGGTCAGGAGCCATCCCATGTCCTGCCTGCATGGGGTCAGGAGGGTGTTGGAGATCACTCAGTAAAACCTGGATTTAACCTCAGGAACAGCCAGTTTTCCTAATCCATACGTGCCAATGCCGAGCAGGCAGTGCTTGGGCACAGTGCCCTGACTCCAACACAAGCCAGCACCAGACCTAATGGGACTGAAGAATAACACAAGAACAGGGTGGACACATAATCCACCTTCCTAGCATCGTTTCTCAGCCTCCAGCAACTCAGAGCACTGGGATGCCCTGAGCCACAAGCCAGGTCTCATTATTTAATACTCCCTATGGACTTTTTCCCCCATAAATTTGGCCAACAGCTTCCTGTGCCCGTGTAAACTACCACTGTCTGCATGACCTGGCGCCAAGGCTTCAGAGAAAACAGAGGTCAGAAGAGACTGTAAGGCTTTAAAAACCAGGGAAAAGTAAACCCCCATGTGCTGGGTGCACCCCCAGAGCGTGAGCAGAGCTCAGGGAGGGGATCCTGCCCCTCTGCTGTGCCCTGCAGCCCTGCTCCAGCTCGGGGGCAGCAGCACAAGAGGGAATGGAGCTGTTGGAGCGAGCGCAGAGGAGGCCCTGGAGCTGCTGCGAGGGCTGGAGCAGCTCTGCTCTGGAGCCAGGCTGAGAGAGCTGGGCTGGGGCAGCCTGGGGGGGGGAGAGAAGGCTCCTGAAGGGGAGAGCTGAGAGCAGCTCCAGGGCCTAAAGGGGCTGCAGGGAACCTGGAGAGAAAGGGGCTTGGGCCAAGGGCCTGTAGGGCCAGGCCAAGGGCAATGGCTTGAACCTGCCCAAAGAGGGGAGCCTGAGCTGAGCTCTGAGGCAGAAGCTGTTCCCTGGGAGGGTGCTGAGGCGCTGGCCCAGGGGGATGGCCCAGAGAAGCTGTGGCTGCCCCATCCCTGGCAGTGCTCAAGGCCAGGTTGGACCCAGGGGCTTGGAGCAAGCTGCTCCAGTGGAAGGGGTCCCTGCCCGTGGCAGGGCTTGGAGCTGGAGGAGCGTTAAGGTCCCTTCCATCCCAAACCAGGCTGATTTTACGATGATGAGAAGAGCCTTTATAATTCCATATTCTCTCTTAGAAGAATCCAGCTTGCATGACAAAGCTGGAAGAAGTGACTTGTGCTTTGTGGCTGAGAGGAGCTAAAAGACACCAACAAACTGCAACCAAGCCTCAAATTCAGGGGCTGCCATGGCAGCACAGGCCATCAGCACACCCAAAGCCTCCCCCACGTTGTGGCTAACCACAGAGAACTGGGGCTTGGGTGCTCTTATCTTCAAAGCCTGGATGGAGCACACAGAAAACATCTAAAAACTACAGGACAAAAAGGCATCAACAACTCGGCCCTATCTGTGCAATGGATCTCCCTCTCCCACCAATAAAGTTCATTTCTGCAGCCAGCAGAGCCTTTGCAGGGCTCTGTCAGGCTGCAAAATGCAGTTCTGGAAGGAATTACACCCACCCAAAACCTCATCCCTTCCCAAACACAGGCAGAAACAACGATCGGATGAAGAACAATCAACCCCTGCAATGACTCCACTGAAGAAGACAGAGAGAACATCCATCTGCACACAGGATAGATGGATGCCTTCATCTAAGTAGTGACAGGACAAGGGGGAACGGGTTCAAACTGAAACAGGGGAGGTTTAGATTGGATCTAAGGAAGAAATTCTTTGCTGTGAGGGTGCTGAGGCACTGGAATGGGTTGGCCAGGGAGGTTGTGAGTGCTCCATCCCTGTTGGTGTTCAAGGCCAGGTTGGATGAAGCCTTGGGTGCCATGGTTTAGTGCGAGGTGTCCCTGGTTATGGCAGGGGGGTTGGAACTGGATGATGTTAAGGTCCCTTCCAACCCAAACTGTTCTATGATTCTACGTAATTTTTATAACAAAAATCACAAGCCTGGTTTCAAGCACACTCATGTTGAGATCTTGCCCTCACAACCCATTTCACCTTTCTTACAGCATCACAGGTTTCAGGGGGCNTCAAGCACACTCATGTTGAGATCTTGCCCTCACAACCCATTTCACCTTTCTTACAGCATCACAAGTTTCAGGGGGGCTTTGCAAGGGGTGAAGGGACAGAAATCTCTTTCGTGTTTATTTTCCTGCTATGAATTTCACCTCTGCAAAAGTTAAGGACAATCTGCCAGGAATAAGGCATTTCTCCCCTGTATGTTCATCACTCTGAAAGCACAACAGACAGCAGCCAGAGAAGAGGATGAGGAGGCGAAGACATGCCCCTCTTCCCAGGCTTGACCAAAGTTACCAACTAGAAACTCGAGGTTTCAAATACAGCAACGGATCCTGTGACCCTCTGGTTTCTTGAGACAAAGCAGATTGTTGGGCAAGAGCTAGGACAGAAGCACTGTGAGGAAATGCAAAACACTCTTTGGTACACCAAAGCACTGCTGATGGCTTGGAACGAAACGCTCCTCACCCTTATGAGTGCAAGGAACACGCTGCAACAGGAGGAGTCTGGATCTGTTCACCCAGGTCCAATGTCCCTTTAATGTGAAACTCCAAAATGTCCTTAGCCTTACGTTGCTGTCCCTGCTCACTGGACCAGATGAGCTTTCACGGTTCCTTCCAACCCGAATGATTCTATGAACCAACAATTGTGCTCTTATTTACCATTTATCATTATTTATCATTAATATTGTGCTCTCCTTTATCCTTATATTTATCATTATTCATGACTGTGCTTGTATTTATCATTAATCATCATTTGCTCAACCACTCAGGCTGAGCTCCTGCATGCTGCAAAGGCATCTCGGCTGCAAGGAAAACGTCTGCAAGAGTATATAAAGCTGCACGAACTAAATACAGGAATTGTAGTGAAACGCAGGGATTTTCAGGGTGATGTAAGTTCTCCTAACGTGGCAGACAAGCAGCCACAATAAATCTTCGGAGCAATCCAAGATGCGAATTCCACTTCAATCGCATTTTAATAGGTTTAAATGTTAACCAGAAATGTGTTTTCTTTTCCATTTAGTATCGGTTGAAATATTTAGTGCATTTGCTACTGCTCAGTCATCGGCTTAGTGCTGCTGCGTTCATTTAACAAGAGAAAAGGAGCGTGAGATTTTCAGTCTCTGCTACCCAAGTATCATTTGTTTTGCTATTCTGTTTAGCCAGCATTAGGTACCACAGCTTTCCCTTGACCCAGACCAAGCAGTAGACTTCTGCCCCGGTCCAACATACGATTTAACATCAACATCATCCTAAACGAAGAGACTCGGTTTGCTTGTATAAGCACTGAACACAGGGCCAGCCTTTTAAACCACTGCTTTTGTATTCCGCCGATCGATCCTCGGTATTAAAGCGAGATACGTGCATCCAGAAGGAGCACAAAGACAGACTCAAATGCTTCAAAACCCTTCCCTTGGGGCCCTTTTCTGAGCCTACGATTTTGACTTTCTAATAAGCAGCAAGAAGGAGGACTCCAAACGTGGAGCTGCTGTGCCTGACAAATGAAGTGAAGCACAGAGCACGCGGAGCTGGAAAAGGCGAGGAGGACATTAAACTTCTCCGAGATGACAGCTCGAGCTTTCACAGTTCCTCAGAGCTAATGCTGCTCTGAAAGGAGGAGAAAGGAACATGCACAAATTAAGATCTGTTGGAAAGCCTAATCTCCTCCCGTGATTAATAGTCAGAAGTTTATCTGTGAGTGGTAGCAGCGCAACAGAAGACCCAATGCACGCTCAGACCCCAAGGACCAGTGACACCGATAAAAGTCAAACTCAAACTGGCTTTCCATAGCTTTAATAGCTTTGATTTTGCTTGCAGATGACAAAATACATCAAGTAACAGTGTATGCTTCTAAAAGTTATGGCAATGACCAGGACCATGCACAAATGGAGCCCTTCAGTCTTCCCAGTGACTAATGGAATGTTTCCTCTAACTGCTCTGAGGACAGATACATGAGAGACCTACCATGAAAAGGCTTTTCTCTATCAACTCCACCTCTGCTTTTAGACTTCACAGCCATCTGCACGTACATCCTGAGCCTCTGATCCACCTGCTCATGCACCGATCAACCCCAACTACCTCCCAAGACCCTCATGGACTCCAGCTGGTTTATGTTAGGTCATAAACCAACTTGAGGCAACAGCAATGAGTGTCTGGGGCTTTGCAGTAAGACTGGATCCTTTAGGTGGTGCAGTGTGCCACGAGGCACAGAAATGAAAGCTCCCAAAGTTGTCTGAGGCTACCCGGAATTAGTCCCTTGAGTCCCAGAAGCCAACAGATTCCTGCCCAAAGGGATACTGATTTCAGAACAAAGATCCTAAAAAGGACTAAACTCCCCTTGGGCACTTCACTGCCTTCACGTTGCTCACAAAACCAGAGCCTCCACCTTAGAAACTCCAAAATACACCAGAAATATAAGATGCTTTGACATTTCAGATTGACAGCCGCCAGCAGAGCAATTCCACCAGACACCATCACTCCACTGCAATGCAGAAGGGCACAAGACCCAACAAGCATCAGAGCAGGGCTCACCCTGTCGATGGGTCACTCACATGTGGACACGTACATTTACCTTGGCTTCAACTTGCCCTGTCTCTGAAACATAACAGGTTTCTTACCCCACAGATATAATTCTTAAGGTATGATTTTCTAGAGGAAATTACAGAATATGTAATAATTTGAAGAGATACAGGGCTAAGATACACCAACAGTAAGGAGCTTCTCTCAAACATCAGCAGCCCCTAAATCATGGAATAGATGGGAATGCAATGAGCAGGGACATCTTCAGCTACATCAGGTTGCTCAGGACCACATCCAGCTTGGCCCTGAATGTCTCCAGGGATGGTGCATTCACCACCTCTCTGGGCATGTCCACTGCCAAATAAACCTTTACCTTGCCATGCAGAACACAGCATGGACATAGGAAGCACCCTTTCAAGCATTTTTGAGAGCCTGAAGTGAGCTCATTTTAGGAACTAGAGTGGAACCTTCACACATTTTGCACCAAGCCCTCCCTTCTATGCAATCCATCCTTTTATCGAAGCCAAGCCCTTGGCTTTGGAGCACTCATCCCCACACTATCTGACAGGCTCCAAGCTGGAGGAGGGCAATCTCCAAGCCCTGCACCGGGGTAACGCTCTGAAGAAATCACTGCACGCTCAAACAATGGGATATTTGTCAAAGTACAGCTTGATCACCGGCAATCATCTGTTTTTCATAACTACATTTGACCTAAACTGAATTGACTGAACAAGTACCCTGTGTTTCTCATTCTGGAGCAGGCAGCGGCACAGCTCCCTCTCCAACCTCTCCCCCCTCTCCTTTTCAAGCCGTACTTCTCAAGAGTTACAAAGCGATGATGCAGACAGACATTTCCTCATTATGAACAGCAGCAGCTAAGCATTTTCAGGTTGCATTTTGGCCATCTCCTCCCGTTCCAGGTGACCTGCAGGGTTAAGCACTCGGGGACGTGCCTTTCTCCTCCGCTTGCATTCAAACCCACCCTCTCCACAAAGAGAAGTGCAATGCTTCCCAGGGTAACAACGAGCAGAGATGGCTTCTAACCACGTGCTCCTTTCATAATGTATTTAAAGTTCATTAAAACTTCATAATGAATGAGCTGCCAGGGAAAGAAATACATTCAGGACAAGCCCACAGGGTCTTCCATGCAAGGCCACTGCGCCTAAAACCTCTGGGAGGCAACTGCTCATAGAAGAAAGCTCGCTCTCCATTGAGGAAGGAAGGAAGTGGTGGAAATCGGTCACGAGCTTTGCAAGGAAGGATGCGTCCCCAACAGCTAATCAGCCTTGTCATGGCTCCCATCAATCAAGGGGAAAAGAATCCTTCCATTTAAGAAGAGTGCAGAACGAGTCCTTGAGGAAGATGAAGGACGTGTCCAACGGGAAGCAAAGGAAAAGAGAGGAGGAAGATGGAAAGAGAGGAGGCAAAATGTACCTAAAAGAATACAGTCTGCGACAACCCTCACCCATTTTTTACAGCCTGCTTAAAATTGCGTGTCTGAAGCTGTAACTCTCCTAGCAGAGAGCTAATGATCACCCACAGACAGGGGTTTGCATGAACTGGAGACAAACAGAGGAGGAAAAGTCCTTAAACTGGGATATATCCGTAAGGAGACGGTGCTGTACCGCTCGACGCTTTGAGTTCAAAGCTGCTCATTTCCCCCACCCCTGACTCTGTTCTCTCCTTCCCTGAATCCAAGCACACACTTGGAAAGGAGCAGAAAGCGTCCATCCCCGCACACCACAGTCAAGCAGGAAAAGGCAGCTCGCTCCTAAAACTCTGCTATAAAAGGTTTGGGTTGGAAAAGTACATTTGTGTATTTGTTTTTTTAAGGTTTTTCCAACACAGAACGTGGGGAATGACCAGGGAACACAGTGAAATAAATCCAGGATACACTAATGAACAGGCCTCCTGTTCCGAGTGCCACCAAGGAGCAGCACATCCAGTATTAGCTACACCCTCCATGCTGGGGAAGAAATTGTCTCCTGGCAGCCCATTTTCCCATTTGACTGGTTTTCTGCCCCCTTTTCAGGCAATGGGCCATACAAACTGAATTCAAACAGGCACACGGGATGCTGCACAGCCTATTCCCAACCAGAAGTGGGCCAGCATGACCTCTGGTTTGACCAGCTCTCAACTCTGCCCACCTAAACCAACATGTAGTAATAAATATGAGTTTATAGAAGATGCTGAAGTCAAGAAGCCAAAGGAAGCAGGCAGTGAAATAGCTGTTACACAGAGACATAAGCTCCAGCACTCAGCTCATGTGAATCAAAGAATGGCTTGGGTTGGAAGGGACCTTAAAGATCATCCAGTTCCAACAGAACAAGAGTTCTCCTTCCTCCTACCCGTCATCTATGGGGCTCTGTTGGGTGAATCCTGCCTTTGATTCTCCTAATGTCACAAAACGAAGATGACAACACTGGAAGGAGCAACGGACAGACCTGAGGGTTGTGCTGCCATTCAGAGGGACCTGGGCCAGCTGGAGAATGGCCCAGCAAGAACCTCATGCAGGTCAAGTCCTGCCCCTGGGGAGGAATAGCCCCAAGCACCAGCACACAATGGGGGTGACCAGTTGGGAAGCAGCCTGGCAGGAAAGGACCTGGGGTTCTGGTCCAAGCTGACCATGAGCACTGTGCCATTGCAGCAAAGGAGGCCAACAGACTCCTGGGATGTGATCTGCCTACAAGGATGGCAGAGAGGGACTCTTCATCAGGGACTGTAGTGATAGGGCAAAGGGTGATGGGTTCAAACTGAAACAGGAGAGATTTAGATTGGATATAGGGAAGGAATTCTTACTGTGAGAGGCAGGAGGAGCTGACTCAGGCTGCTCAAGGAAGCTGTGGCTGCCCCATCCCTGGCAGTGCTCAAGGCCAGGTTGGACACAGGGGCTTGGAGCAAGCTGCTCCAGTGGAAGGTGTTGGAGCTGGAGGAGCTTTAAGGTCCCTTCCAACGCCAATCATCCTATGATTCTATACCCAAGCTATTACTGCACCAAAGAGTTTGCTATATAGCATGCATGTCCTGTAGCTGATATTTCATACAAGAAGGAACAGGAACAACTTTTTAGACTGTGCTATTCCTATCAAGTTTTTTATCCTGAAGGATTCCTACAGCTGAAGCAAGACAAGTTGGAGGTTCTAAAGCCAGGAGAGAAGATTTAAAGGCAAGAGGCAAGTCCCTGTGCTCACAGCAGCTCTTGTGTTTTCCTCAGTGCCTGTGAGGAGGTGATAAGTCATCACAAAGTGGAGAAACTGGACGATAACTACTCTATGATTCTGTGATCAGTCACCAAGATCTCAAAAGTACAAGCTTTAAACGACAAAAGAGATGAGGCACCTTTCAAAAGCCAAACCTCTTGTTTTAGGGGATTCAGGACTCAGAAGCCAAGCCTCTCATTCCAAGGGACTCAGGTGAGCAGAGCCAAGGAAAACCTCCCGGAGGATAACACTCACCTTGTGAATATGTCACCCATATCCCTGCTTTTGTACACAGCACTTATCAACCCCCTGAAGCGGAGCTTTTCCACCACCCTTCCTAAAACACAACCTTTGCTGCCTGTTGATCTCGGAGCTGAAGCCACTTGTTTGGCATTGAGCTCCTCATCTTCCCACCGTCAGCCCACTGCTCCCGCGCGGCGCTCCTGGAATGCGAAGGCAGCGTTTGTCCATTGTAACCAACTGCCTTGTTTCCACGTTTTCCTGAACAAAGGACTGAACCAGGGGGGTTATCTGCGTCACAAGCAACGTCCTGAACGCTGCTCACCCTTTCCTGCGCAACTATTTGTAAACAGGTCGGGAATGAATGTCCAGGACCCTTCATAAGAAACGGGGGTTTTATTGAAAACAGGATGGCAATCATTTCCCAGATCCAGTGCATATAGACCTTTAAGAGGAGAAACAACATCCAGAGCAGGAAAACAGCAACAGCAGCTGTGCACCAAGAGGCATAAAACATGGGGGTTATTATTTTACAGCCCCCTCTTCCTCCCCCCACCCCCCCCCCCCCCCCCCCCCCCCCCCCCACCCCAAAAACAAAC